>VXAY01006268.1:455334-474515 GCA_013399855.1 Oxyruncus cristatus
ATATATGTATAAAAGTGCACTACTATTTGTAAGAGCCTTTTTCAACAGTTTTTAAGGAAACAGAATCTCTTGGAAATCACAATGACTAGTAAGAGGAATAGTTAAATATTGGAAATACTGTTATATTCTTTAAATCTTTGCTGAGGTTAAAAGAATTCACACAACTCATGCTGAATAATCTTGAAAATAAATTAGAAATAAGTTAACATATTTTCTGTTATCATTATTATCAGCTCCAGCACACAACTGGTGTTTCCTCTTTCATTTGTGGTAGAATCTTTTTAAATAGTCACATGAGGAAAGTCCAGTTTCCTTCCCCTTTGGAGAGTGCCTAGCAGGGAACTATCAGAGAAGTATGATCAGAGGACAGACCGAATAGTTATGGAAGAGAGAGCTTAGTATTGAGAAAACAGGAAGAACATTCTCTACAGTCAAAGAGAATGTGTGTAGACACAACATTCATTTCATCAGAGTTGCATTCATTAGTATCAGGAATTAATTTAGCTCAAGATTCTTTCTGCAGTGAGGGAAAACATTCCTTTTATTTATTGTAACAGATTCACACTTGTTACCTGCAAAAGTCAAGTCTCTCCTGGTATAAGAGAAAAAGTAATGCATTCACTGTTCAAAATACAACTTGAATAGCTTAACCATAGAAGTTCAGCGGGTTATTCTAGCCAGATATTTTAGTATTCTTTAGCAAATTAACTTAAAGGCATCAGAATTCATTCCCCACACAGTACTTTAATCAGACATTGACACAGATGGTTACCTCAACTTTGGGGGCAAAGTTTCATTTTGCAACATAACACTCTGTCTTTAAACCAGCTCTTTCTCACTTTCTATTAGCACTGATAAATATATTTTTTCCTTCTTTTTTTTTTTTTTCTTAAGAGCTTTAGAATTATACTGATAATGTATTGCATTTAGAAAGTTTTTCAACAATTACATTTTATTACACATGCACCACACCTAATATAATACACATATGCATTTGCTATAAAGAGAAATAATTTGCTTGATGCAATAGTTCAGCAGTCTGTGAGCTGAGATTTTACTGATATAATGTCCTTTAAATTCTGTTTGTATTTTGTTGCATTCCAACATCACTTTTTAATTCTCATACATATTTCCTGTGCTGCCTTAGTCCAGCTGAAGAACTAGATTTTCACAACTATGTAATTTGTAACTCAAATGCACTAATTTAAATAGAAAAAGTACCTTTCTCAAAGTATAATACAATATGATACTTAAACTAAAATACAAAGTTGAATGAAGACTGCTCAGACTCAAAACAGAACACACTTCTTTTTCAGTCAACCACAACCTTTATACATCCTGCTGAAAAACTAATGAGTAATGCCTGACAATGTTTATCTAATTTCTGATTTCTTTTAGTGCCCTCCTGGAAGACAGTTTGAATTCTGACATTTGTCATTATGAATATGCTAGCTTAAGGGCATTTTGGATTATTTTAAATTGCCTGTTGTACATCAAACAACATCTTATTTTGTTAATAGCACCTGAAAATCGGAGAAATTTACTTATAAAAAAAACACATTTCCACTAAACAATGTCATAGTAGGACAAGTCAGAAATGCAGCAAGTTATTTTCTGTGAATACTGACAAATGTCCTTCAATGCAAAGGCTTTGCCTTACAAATGAAATGTTATTGCAAGATATATTCTACTTCTCTCTACAAATGAGACGGAGAAAAATTAACTATTCAGCAAAACTGCCTGAAATTTTCCAAAAGTATCACTGAAAAAATTCTGTTTCAAACTTCTCTGAGAATAATTCTCACATAATATTGAGTCTTTCTTCTGCAGCAGTGGAGGAATCTGAGGAATGAAAAGGCACCTAGATGGCTGGAAGAGCAAAAGAAACACTTTGCTGTGACAGCTCATGGGCAAATGTCTTCTAAAGAAAAACGCTTATTTTGGTGAGTGATGACTTCAGAAAAAAAAAATATTATTAAAAGAAAAAGTGAATGGCAGAAAGAATAGACTGAAAATCAAAGCACATAAAGGAAATAATATTTTTAAGAATATAAACTGAAACTAAGAATTAAGGATACTCTTAACATAATTTCAAGCCTGTGCCCTGTTTACATTCACTAGTTAGTTGACACTTCATATGACCGCTTGAGTATTGCTGGCACCAGAGCTAATAAGGCCACAGGGACTTGACTGCTCTGGCTGCATACACAACACAGAGGTGTTGCTAATCCATTTGTTCTCTGGGGTTCTAAGATTCTTTTGAACCACTGGCACATGGTACTTTGAGCTGAGCTAAGAGTATGTCTTTACAGTCACAATAAAAGCAAATGTTATCTAGCTGTAAATGGGTTAATGTAGCCACTGACAGAGGTCTAGCTGTGCTAAAAAGGCTGTGAAACTTTCCCAAGAAGCAAGAGAAAGTAACTTTTTCATCTCTATGTTACCACGGCTGAGCTAGTTTATGCTGCTGTGTAAACATATCCTGTCTGCAGAAGAATTTTTAATTAATCCTTAATTAATTTGTTATTAGTTAATGAACAAAGATCCATTGTTCAAAAACTCCTGGAAAGGACTGAGCACACCCTTTTTCTATCTCATATTTTCCACTTTTACACTATCATAACTAATTTTTTTTCTCCACACTTTTTTTTTTCCTTCTCTTAATTTTCCTATTTCACACTAGCTTATTTGAATTGCTGCTTTCAACCACACAAAAGTTCCTTATGAGAAATAAGTTCATTATGATCAGAGGACCTAAATCTGTGTTGTGGGAGGTAAAATGGATCACTTTCTCAGGCATGTGAAGCTCCAGAAGGCAACATAGCTGGGAATGAAAACACTAAGCAGATAATTATTGAGTTGAAATACCAGAACAATTTAAATTTACTCACTAAACACACACTCCCATTCCCAAACCCTTGGATGCTACTCCAAAAAGCCCTGTCCTGGAAGAAATTTTTAAAAATATCATAGCTTTTATTAAAATCACAGCCCAGGGAAGCTACTGTTCGGTCCACCGAAGTTTTAAGAGGAAGTAGTGTATTGTCTCAGTTCGTTATTGATAGTGGAGCTCCAAAGTGCTGCAACCTACCCTTATTTTCAGGTTAATAACCTAAAACATAATAATTTCTGTGTGCTGCGGAGAGTGATATATTTAAACTGTTCCTCAAATAGTCTTTGCTAGAAAGGAAAGTGAAGTTATACTACTTCATGCTTCATCAGAGAACTTCAAGTCAAGTGTCACAATACAATTCACAATGCCAGCTTTTAGATTTTTTTTCCTTAGAATCCATATTATAAATACAGGCAATGTATAGCAATTAATGTAAACATAATATCTCCCACCATTTTTTTAATTTTGATTACTATATTTTAATGTACTATATCAACAATAATTACAGTTTGGGCTCAACATAAGAACGTACTCTTGTCCATTGGTAAAAATCTGACAAAATTTTCAGAAAATCCCAAACAATTTACTTTTATCAATCAGAAAATAGAAACAGGTGCTTTTATGATACTTATAGCAACAAAAAAGTCCAAACATTAACAATCTTACAACAAAATATCCTCTTATGAGTTCCAACTCTCTTCCTGAATCCACAAATGGGCATAATGCTAGCTTGTGGACAAAATCATCCACCAGTTTTTCCATAGAGCCATACAATGGTTTGGGTTGGAAGGAAACAGTAAAGATAATTTAGTCCAAACCCCCCACTGTGGGCAAGAACATCCTTCACTAGATCAGGTTGCTCAAAGCCCTGTCTATCTTAACTTTGAACACTTCCATAACTTCTCCATATGACCTGTTGTCTCATAACCCTTATAAGAAAAGTTTTATTTCTTCTGCCCAATCTAAATTTACCCCCTTTCAGTTTAAAACCATTGCCCCTTGTCCTGTTATGGATTTATGCACACTTGCCACTATGACAGGGTCCACCTTCAGATCCTGCAAAATAAAGTCCAAGTAAAAGTTTCCAATTCCTCTTTTATTAGTTCTCAGATTACAGCCTGAGCTTAGTGCTACTGATGCTAACAGAGACTATTCAAAGAGAAGAATACAGTTAATCAAACTTATTCTATGACAATCCTGTCATTATAGTCCCTGGTGAAAACATTTTCCCCTATTTTATTTATAGACATCCTTTATATATTGAAAGACTGCAATAAGGTCCCAGAGAGCTTTCTCTTCTCCAGGCTGAGCAACCTCAAATTTGTTAATCTTTCTTCATAAAGAGGTGTTCCAGCCCCCTGATCATTTTCATGGGCCTCCTCTGGACCCACTCTAAAAGGCCGATGTCTTTTTTGTGCTGGGGACCCCACAGCGGGATGCAGTACTCTAGGTGGTGTCTCATGAGAGCCAGAATAGAGGAATAAAATAACCTCTGTTGATCTACTGGCCACCCTCCTTTTGATGCAGCCCAGGATACAATTGGCTTTCTGAGCTGCAAGTGCACGCTGCCGACTCATATCAAACTTTTCATCCACTAATATCCCCTAAGTCCTCCACAGTGCTGTTATCAATCAATTAATTCCCCCAGTCTGTACTGGTATTAGGGATCTCTGTAGTCCAGCTATAGAACCTTGCATTTGGCCTAGCTGAACTTCATGAGGTTCACATGGTCCCATTCATGTGTATTTACGCTTATTTGTTCCTCTGGAACTACATGAATGATACAAAGTGGTGTCAGTGCACCATTTTAACTAATGCTGCAGAGGCAACATGCTTAATTTGGACATTCTTCCCCATAATTACCAATAGGAAAGAGACCAAATACTAGTAATTGCTAAGTATACAGTTTTGTGTCTGTTGACTCTTCAGTTTGAAACTATTTTCTTACTCCCAGCTCATTTCATGCCAGCTCCTGTACAATACTCTGAGTTAATGTCATGTTGCATTAAACTTACTGAAACCAACTGTCTGGCATTGAGCCTTTTTGGAAATTCTTGAAAATATTTTAACCGATTTATTAATTGTTTCTGAATTTTGTCCTTCAGTTTACTGAATTAAAATTATTTAGCTTTATGAGTTTTAAGTGTGAAACTTGAACCTTTGGATATGACTCAACACAATAAATTTTGTCCAGTCACTTACTTGCAAAAAGTAAATAAATAATCAACAACTATTTTCCAAAAACTGTGAGTGAATTGGATCTTTAGGGCTGAAACCATGACAACAATGCCCCAGTATGTCATGCTTCGATCCAAAAATACTTATATGTTTCATTTTAAATTTAAGCATATTGGTAAACTTATCACAATATTTTAAATAGTGAAGCAAATAGGGCAAGGAGTATATTTTAAATATTATGCAGGGTAATGCATATTCAAGTTCAAGTAAAATCTCTACATCTCTTCTTTCTCTGAATTGCTCATCCAATAAAGGATGTTCCCAGAAGAGAAATGGGATATGGACTTTCTGACTTTTGGTCAGAAACCCTTTTATAAAGGAGCTATTCAATAAAATTGAGTTTTGATTCTATGTTTTATATTGCAGTACTGCACATAATTGTGTGTTCAATAGCTTGTCATAATATAAAATTATCTAAACTAGTAAATGATTCATAGGTCTAAAAATATCCTGTTATGGATGAAGTTTAGCAGAGAGTACAAGCTTTATTTGCATTTAAGGTTAGAACAATTTTAATGGTATTTAATGTTTCTCAACATGCTGAAATTTGTTCTTCTATTCTTTGTCAAATAATAGGTCTCTTAGTTAATAAAAAGAGAGCTGCCATTTTAGTTTATAACTCAAAAGAAACACAAAACTCAACGGAACCCATTGGAATAACTTCCCAGAGTGATTCCAAGATGGAAATGCACTAACCCAGATACAACCAACCCCATAATAGTCTAGATGTAAAGGTCTACATAAACAGAGGAAGACTCATGAAACATCCCCCAAAGCCTTCTGTCCACCCTATTCTGCAAACGTGATTGACTGTGTCATGTTTTTGTTAGCCCATCTGGACAGCAGGTGCAGTATTTAATGGCCACAGTGTATTTGATTATTGACTAGTGACTATTTCTGCATGACACAGAAGGCTGCAGACAGACCCACAGAGACAGACAGACTTCCTACACACTTCTACATTCAAAACCTCAAATAAAAAGTAAAGAGTTTCTACTCTATCAGGAAGTTTGTTATAGAGCTTCAACATGTACAAAACTTGGAGGAACTGTTGACTCCCTCGAAGGCAGGGAGGCCCTGCAGAGAGACCTCAACACATTAGAGGACTGGACAATCACCAACCATATGAAGTTCAACAGGGGGAAAGTGCCAGATTCTGCACCTGGGATGGGGCAACCCTGGATGTTCATACAGGCTGAGGAATGAGATGCTGGAAAGCAGAGCCATGGAAAAGGACCTGGGGGTCCTGGTTGAGGGCAAGTTGAATATGAGTCAGCAGTGCCCTGGCAGCCAGGAGGGCCAACCGTGTCCTGGGGGGCATCAGGCAAAGCATCAACAGTTGATCAAGGAAGGGGATTGTCCCACTCTGCTCTGCACTGGTGCAGCCTCACCTTGAATATTTTGTGTAGTTTTGGACACCGCAATATAAGAAAGATATTAAGCTCTTAGAGTGTCCAAAGGAGGGCAACAAAAATGGTGAAGGGCCTTGAGGGGAAACTGTATGAGCAGTGGGTGAGGTCAATTGTCCTATTCATCTGGGAGGAGACTGAGGGGAGATGTCATTGCAGTCTAGAACTTGCTTCTGAGGGGAAGAGGAGGGGCAGGCAGTGATGTCTTCTCTGTGGTGACCAGTGACAGGACCAGTGAGGGGATGGCCTGAAGTTGTGTCAGGGGAGGTTTAGGTTGGATATTAGAAAAGGGTTTTTCACCCAGAGAGTGGTTGGGCACTGGAACAGGCTCCCCAGGGAAGTGGTCACAGCACCAATCCTGCCAGACTTTAAGAAGTGTCTGGATGATACTTTCAGACATATGGTGTGACTCTTGGGGATGGTCCTGTGCAGGGCTAGGAGTTGGACTCAGTGATCCTTATGGGTCCTTTTCAATTCAGCAGAGTCTGTGATTCTGTAACTCACATTTGTCAAATACTGAGCTTGGCAGGCTTGTGTAGAGTCTGTTAAAGGGGGGAAAATAAAAAGGTGCATCAATTTAAAGTTTGGGGGCCTATAACTACCTCATGCTAAAAGTTTAACTACAAAAAGTAGATAAATTGCTGCACTAAAACTACAGAAGTTCCTCCACACGATTTGTGCCAATGTATCTTAAAGCTCAGTGATGCTGATTCCAGGGAGACTTTTCCACATAGTCCTCAGAGAATTCATTTTGGACTTGTTTCTAATGAGTATATAAAGGATTACTTGGATGTTTTGGTAAAGTTACCCAATAAATTAGGCAATCTGAAATTTTATTAGCCACAAAGCATTACAGCGGTCATATAGCTGAAGAACACTGAGGGAATTGAAGGCATATTAGTAATTTATTTAGGCAGATACCTGAGATCAGTACTCAGTATAGGATGTTAGTTGCAACTTTAAGCTAATTGGCTAACAGTTGCAGTGGTTCTTTTATAGTTTTTGTACTGAGAGGTGTGACCCCCTCTTGAGCCAATTTGTGTAAACTCAAAGTCCAAATTTATTTCAGTTTCATGAATGCGTGGTCTGGATTAAGAAAACAAGAGCAAGAAGAGTATAAAACCCACTGTGTCAACCAAACACCTAAAAATTACACGCTGTCAGCTTGAAAACTTTCTGTTAAACAAATTACATCAGATAATAAATGTTTAGAATAAATGTAACCATTTGTTATTTAAAAAATCACATTTCATCCAGTGAATATTGAGGGACTGTGTTTTTTTCATTCTCAACCATTTCTTTGGCTATTTATCTAGTTGCAAACTTCTATAGATGTGAAATATTTTAGGAAGTCCTTTGGCAATGGACTGAGGTAATTTCCAGCTTAACAGACTCTGTCCCACCAGAGCTCATTACATTGCATTTTATAACAAAGTACACTCTAACTAATTTTCAGAGTTTAGCCAAGCTTACTAGAAATGCAGCTGCATTAAGTGCAATTAACGGTACAATAAAAGCAGTGGAGGGCTGTTTAATACTCAAGAACCAGCAGTAAACAGGGAATCCATGTTCTCTAACAGTCAGTGATGCGTCAAAGTTCCAGAAGTTTGAGATTTGCACTACCAGGGAAGGAAAAAGAATGAAGCAGCATGTGCTGATGGGGAAAAAAAAATAAACCTGCCCTTCAACAAGCCCAAAAGATAGACTAGACAAGGATAAAAAAATACTCCCTCCAGTTATGCCACTAGCATCCCCCTCTCTCTTTGAGCAGGAGACCGAAACAATAAACTCATATTCCCATCAGTGAAGAAAATAGGCAAATTCAATGCCATAAAAAGTGAGACTAATAGTAAGTGACTCATAATACACAGAATGATCTGGTTTCATAACTAACAAAGTTTACTTTCAAATGAGAGAAAGGAAAAAAAACATTTTTTGTGACAGGAAATAAGGGCAGCTTCTTATTTAAAATAAAACAAGTCACAGCGCAAATGGGTTGGAGACTATAAAAGCTCTGCAACTGTTAAATTTGAAAGTATCTTGTAACTAAACTATCACCTCTGGGACTTATGTGAATTCTTGTTTGAAACTGGAAATACTATGTTAAAGACAGCAGACAATCAACCTCTCCTAACTAATTTGTGATAGAAGTCAACTGACCTCTCATGAAGAAACTAGTAACTAAATTATTCTATTTGGGACCAATCTCTTTTTTTGTTTCTAGTCTTGACCCTTATTTTCCTGTATTTATCTCAATTACTTACTTTGGCAGAAAAGAGCAGTTAATTCATATGAGGGGTTCACATTTCTGATTCACAGAGTAAATGGCTTACAACCTAGCTTTATGGTAAAATTTGAAAGCACAAAAGTTCTTGCTTATGCATGGTCTGCAGATATCATAGTCATTTATTTTGTACTTAGTGAATGTTCAAAAAGCCTTTCATGAGGGCTGAAGATAAAAAAGAGTTATGATTTTTTGCTCTGCACAAGAATAACAAACTTCTAAATTGTGAATTAAAAATAATTTCCAATTTTCAGTGCAGAAGTAGTGTAAATAGAAAAGCAATAAGAAAAAACTCAGAATTTCAATGTATCCTCTTCCAATGAAGTAGAGCCACTTTTGTTCCCATTTTCTAGCAAAAATTACACACTAAGCATTTTGCTTATCTTTAAAGTTGATTTCAGGTGTTAAAGGACATGGATAACTAAGAAACAAAGAAAATCCTACACCTGTTATTTGTGGACTACCCTGCTAGCACTTGCCAAGTTAACTCTGGCTGAAAATCTTATATATGGACTTGGAAATAATCAACAGTGTGTATAGAAAGACAAACAAATTTTACTTTGACAGTAGATCTCATTACTGTCAGAAATACATAGAAAAAATTAAACACATGCATTTTTCCTGTTCACAAAACGTATCAGTACATCTATTTCTGATATTCCTGTTATCCACTGCTCTATTCTGAGTTGTGGAAACATTTTCAAGTTGTCGTTTATTGCTTTCCCTTGCCCATTTCCTCTGTTTGCTGAACCTCACATGTAGAGTCCGTGCCTCCACCAAATTTTGCTGCTGACTTCAGATCTATTTATTTACAGCATTCTGCTGCGTCTATCATTCTTCACAGTAACATAATACTACAACCATCGCTTCAGTATCACAAGAAAGTCACTGTTTATATGGGATGAACTAGACTGCAAAGAGTAGATCACCATGTTATTTCAGTAGATAATTTGACATTCATGTTCTACTACTCTCTAAGATCACACAGTAGATAATGTATCACTTGATATTGTATTTACATATCCTATGATATAATTCTGAAAAATGTTAACTACTGCTTAGTAAAACACTGTAATTACTGCTGAAATAACCACAGTGTCATGGACACTGCTGACATAATAATAATAATAATAAAGTCTAGGGAAATGTAAGTATTAGTGGTACAAATTTCTGTAAAGACTAATTAGTAAAACTGAGACAATGGCACTAGAAATTGAAATGTATCTAAGGTAAGGAATTACTACGTCTTTCATTAAACCAAAAAATGATAATTTAGTTTGACTAAAGATACATTAAAAGATCATATCTTGCTCTTACCAGGAAAGTCATAACAACCAACAAAAGTGGTTCGCTGGCTAATCACTTAGAATTAGCAAATTATTCAAGAAAATCCAAAAATAAAAAGAAAGAAATCTCTCAATAATCTCATTCCGGTTTGGAGATGCCATTGTGCATTTGGAAATCAAAAGAGATCTCAAGATGGAAAGTCTACAATTTGAAGAGCAGTACAGCTAGGGACAACCACAACCTTGAAAGCTAGTAGGAGGGCCAGATAAATTGATTTTCTTAATCTTCTGGGAAACCTGAACAGTTAAGTGTTATGGAACAATTGCAGGGATAACAGTAAAACTAATTTACCAAAGAAGACTAAACAGGCATTTAAAAACATAAAATATGAGAGATGGAACGGCACTTTTTTTTCTGAGAAGAAAGGGAAACAGATATTTTAAGTAAGAAGACAGCAAGAATTCTTATTATGATACCCATAAGCTGAAAGGAACTAGATGTTGAAAGGAACCAGGAACTGGTGACGTATGGCAGAATCTTTTTCCACCAAGCTGGAGTTTGAGTTGAGCTCACATTTCTACTTGAGAACAATGACACAAATTGCTGGTCTCAGACCAGCTCTCAGCAGACAAGCATATATCAGTTACAGTATGCTCTACACTTATTTCTGCAACAAGGCAAGAAAAACTGACCAGTCTTAAAAGTCAAACTCTTGAACCTGCTGATAATTCATTGTCAGGTTTGAACGTATCTCTGAAGCAATGAAGGAAAGAACATACTATTCTAATTCTGCACATTTTTTTCCCTTGTAAAAGGTAGTTTGCATGAGTAACAATTTACCTAACATCCTTTTTAAAGAAGTAAACCAAAATAATCTGGGATAAGAAGAAAATATTTTCAGACAGGCTGAATGAAAAGCTCTCAAGGGGCCAATATGCATGTTGGAAATCTATGTCAGTACATGTATATTTACCAGAAATTGAATGTGGTCTCTCCACCTTTCCTCTCATGCCTTTATCTCCTCCCCATCAGGACTGTTTTGCAAAGTTTGTGTATACCTGCCCATGGCTGGGAGGTGAATGCAAACTTTGCTGAAAGTCAAATGATTTATGTAAATTTTCACGTAAGCTCACAACCATACCATCCCCCCAAAAAACCACAAACCACAACAAAACCCCATCCAAGCAACCCCTGCAAACCAACAAACAAACCCTACACAGACTTGGATGCCAAATTACTTGAAAACTTATTCAGGAAATATGGACTTGATGACTATGTTGGGTAGTTCACCAACAGCAGAAATCTTACTTATCCAACTGCAATGCAAAATAAATATTGGCACGGAAACAAAAATTTCAGGGTTGAAACTAAAAATAAAAATCCAGGCAGAAAAATAAAAAATAATGAAAATATGTTCCAGGCTTAACATGGATAATATCATCTCAATATTCTTAATACAATGATGATCACTACACTGAGCACTGGGAACCAGGTCACAGTAAAGAATAAAAGAAAATTGTATTAATCACAATCTCCAAAGGCAGGCCATAAAAGCCATATCACACACACTGAAAAATAATTCATTAAACTATATCCCAGCTGGAAGTAGAGAAAAACAAACTGAATAAAAAGACACTAAGCAGCAGGGAGAAATAAACTTTATGGAACTGTCAAAGCCTGAACAACGGGGAAGGGGGGAAGAAAGAAACAATAAATATGTCTGGTTTATCAGTAAAATGTCCATGTGAGGACAGACGTGAGAATAAAATTTAAGCAAAACCACAGATATTGAGACAAGTATCAGAATTATTCTACTGCAGTTCAGAACATCGAGTACTTGCAAATTGTGGTTTGGCAGTGCCTCACAATGAAAGCAACATTACTAAATGCTAATGAGTGATGGAGCATCAGGCACATCTCTTGAGTTACCTGCCACAAGATGAAGTGGAAGAGACCACATTTCAGGATCGATTGTTAGAGCAGAGGTATGCATAAGCCCTATATGGGAATGACAACACTTCCTCAGCTAGCTTGCCTCTAGGTTTGATATGGTGATAAAAAGTAGTACTTTGCATAAACATTTACAAGAGTCTTTTTGTAATGTTACATATCTCTTTTGTTCTTTTTTATTTTTGAGGAACAGATGGGAGAAGGGAACACTATAGCAATGCATTACATTCTATAATAATAATAAAAATAAGGAGAAATACCATACAATGTATCCTGTTAAAAGAAATTAATATCAGCCACATTGAGTCTTTGTAATCTAAGTTTAAATAAAATTGTTCACCAGTTTTGGCTACCTTATTTTTTTAGTACCCCAAAAGCTTGATTTACAATAATGTTCAGTAGACACAGATTCTCCAAGCTTCATCCAGAGCTGTGTTTTTTTCAGAACAGATGAAAATGTGGCCCAAGGTGTTTGGACAAAGAAGCACCAAAAGTCACTGGCAACTTCGGAAAATTTCAGCCCTTTCTTCTGCCAGTTCTGCTGCAGCTGAAGGTCTTTATAAGCAGAGATGCCAGTATGTGCATATGTATGCATATACATACAATATACAAATGGTGGTGCATTGTAGAAGTAAATGATGTCAATCTTTCCATCTGATCCTCGGTTAATTAAAATTGGTTTTGTGTTTCATAAGCACTGAATATAGCACATGGAAAAAGGATATTTCATATGAGCCAGACGGACTGTAGGTGCCTAGCTTTCAGTAAAACACAGAGGAAGCAGAGGCCCCAGATTGCTTCAGATTCTTTCATGTCACAGTTAGAAAGTATTAAATCAATTATATTTGAACATAATTCATCCACAAGTCATTGACAAATGACAAAACAGACCTTAAACTATGAATTATTGACTTTACTGAATGAAAGCATGCTTTTTCAATTAAAAAACTTCCGTATATCCTGGATAGCATTTTATGAAGACTCAGTAAGGATCCATGGTAAGTATTCTCATATAAGACTTTAGGCATTTGCAAATAACAAATTCTTGGATGGTAATTCTTTCTCTCCCCCTTTTGATACCTCGAGTCTCTACTCCATGTTATGGACTAACAACCTGCAAATTATATCTTTATAAAGCAAAACGGTTTTTCAGCTAAAGAAATGAATAAAATTATATTTGACACATAAAAATTTCTTTCCCCCACCCTCCTTTATATAACTGAAAAGGAGTCAAACTAATTTAAAACAAATCTGATTTAAAAATCCTGCTGAGCTGAGACTTTTAAATACCAAGTTTCAGCCTGGAGTGAATTTTTATGGCTATGTTATAAACACCTGAAAAACAGCAGGTGCCACAGTAATATATACAGTTTGTGTTTTTATATTATTTCCTTAGTTTCAAAAGTAAATTCTAGTCAAAGTGAGGTTTTTTTCCTAATTTTAACTTGTTATGGATATTACAGTTCCAACAGAATGCTTACAAGAAAGAAGTAATTTGGAATGAACACATATGTACCTATTTTATAGTTCATAAAGTTATCCAATGGATACATTTACAATTTGGCTAAGATAAAAAACTATTTCCATTAGAAATTCTGTGGATAGTGATCACAAAATGAAAACCCTGCCAGAGAAAGTTGGTTAAGCATCTCTCAACAGTGGATGTGTGTCTGTGGTGCTTTAATGTACTCTGTTGGAGCACTTAGTTCCACAATAATTTCAAGAGTCAGTCAAGTTCTTTTAAAAAAGTAAGTATTATTTCAAAAAGTGATAAAAATACTTGTATTCTTTAGGTAAACATATGTGTTCTTAATCTTTCAGGCTTGAGAGTTTAGCTGTTTGAAAGTGTTCAAGAAAATTAATTCATATCAACTGAATGTGAGCTTTATGAAGGAGGTGCTCAGCTGTCTGTGAACCAAGAGGAGAATGAACCACTGGAAATCCAGGCCTTCACAAAGACATGGCATTAGCATCTAACTAACGTAATGTGAGCCATAGACACACATCCTACACCCTCATCTCCAGATACACACAGTATCCTGGAAAAAACAGCACTGATACAAGCACCAGGATTATCGTCGCTGTTCAGGCAAATCCAGCTAGGTCGCATAATGAACATGTTAATACAGAAAGAGTGGTAGCCAACATAAAATGGATAGGTTAATAAAGTCCTTCTTATTACCTTTCTCTCCCTGAGTTTGTCTTTGATGTGCCATGGGAAGGCTGAAGAGAGAGTGATTGCCACTGGGGATTTTGAGAAAAAGTAGCCTCCGGCTTAATACAAAGCCTAAAGATTAGGGTAGAAGTATGTAGACTGGGAGAATCTGCTAGCTAAACATTATCACATGTTCATTTTCATTTAAAATATGCAATTTCTTTCTTATTAATTCCATTTCCTTCAAGTACATGCATAAGTTACCAGATGCAGACATTAATGCACTAATGTTAAGGGAAGAATAAGCACAAAAATCTTTTATCAATGAGATTGCTATTTGAAGGAACACAAAGATACTTCAGAATATAATAAAATCACTAGTACACACAATAGTATGTTTTTTGATGAGTGGCATATTTTAAGTATTCCTCCAGAGATACAATTTGACAGCTCAAACCCATCACTAGTCTGAATCAGTCAGTTCTTACAAGGCTTAAGTGCTCCTAGCTGGTGCTTAAACATGTGTTTACCTTCAGGTATTCACTTGGAAAAAGTTACCTATAAGGTACCATGCACAAGCAAAATGTTTTTGCTGAACAGGAGTGGTACAGGTAATCCAAGTCTAGCAATTCTACCAGCATGCTGCAACCACATGACAGAAGGCATTACACTAGCACAGACTGCCTCTGCAGAGTCACCTCTGTTGACTTTACAATCTTTTGAATATTTAACTTTAAACGCTCAGATTTTATTCAGGAATGTCCCATCTTCCTCCAGCCAGCATGAAGTTTGTATAAAAGGATAAACCAGTCATTAGCCCTTTGAAAAGCCTCTGACTAATCTAAAAAAAAATGTAATTGTGCATCCATGCTTAAATTAATTCAAATCTATGGTGCTCTGCTGATATTAATAATTAAGTATCAGTATTTGTTGAACTACAGCCTAAACATGTTTTCTCTGCAAAGTAGCTGCTTCATTTTGTTAACAATAAGTAAATGTTGGCCCTCTGCACACTTACATCTTATTTTTTATTCTAAAAGAAAGTTCAGTTTAATTTTCCATTTCTCTCCCATTTATTGAGAAGCAGAAACATATATTTACATGCAAAATTAAAGGACAGAGTACTAGTCTGGTGAGAAAGACCACTTTTCTTAAATATACTACTTGCCTAATGGGATACCTCTGATTTTTTTTTTTTTTTACCTCCCTGTGCCTCAGTTTCCACATCTCTAACGCAGAGAATTTGCCTGCCCTGTTTTGTAGAGCCTTTATAGATGGCTTATTATTTAATCTGAGGTAATATCTTACCTGTGGCTAGTAAGTAAAAAGTAATGGTAATTTTTCAGCCAAGTTATATATCTACAAGAGATAAAGGATAGCTTTTGATTGCAAAAGACTGAGAACTGTTATATAATGTTTCTAGTTTGTATTAGAATAGGATTTATAACCTTCTTTTAACTCACTTATCTTTGGATTGTGTTCCTAAACAATATTATTTTTTTCTACCAAGAATCGCCTGACCTATTGTGCTCACTACTCTTGCAATCACAACAAAAAGGAAGTCAATGAAAAAGCTGCAACAATTTGGACTACAAAATATCCATACGTATTTTAAGTTTAATGGAAAAAAAAAAAAAAGAAAAACAAAACAGAGACCATTATCCCTACGTGTGAAAAAGCCTGCACTGATACACTGATATATTATTACTTATGATCTATACCCTTATTAGCCTAATCAATCAATGATACTTTTCCACAAGCCTATAGAGAAGTCATAGCTCACAATGGCTCAGCTGAGACAGTTTACCGTATTATAAGTTTGAATTGGGAAGCAGGCACTGGAAATACTGCAGAGACAAACTCTCATGGTCAGAAGCATTTAGGCGTTAATGTGTGCATGAAACCCAAATCAAAAAGGAAGGACAGCTTACTGCAAAATTATGAATTATTTTCTCATCTTTCTAATGACTTCCACAGTTGCGGCAAAGAAGATTGTGTTATTACACAGAGGAGTACCCTGTATTCTGGCAGTGTTCATTTTTCAGGAATTTCATAGATTACTACAAAACTAGTTATGCTTAATTAATATATTTCACACATGAATAAACTAAGGTACAAGGAGATGTCTAAGGCTAATTCTGAAAGATCACAAATCCCAGAAATTTCCCATGTACCAGGGTTAGACAAAGTCTTTGCTGAAAGACAGCAGCAGTGCCAAGATCAGAGCACTTCTGTTCCTGGCTTGAATACTCATGTTTTGTCAACACTTCCAGACTATATTACTCAGTGTCTAGTGATATCCATAAAAATCCTACAACAGCTAAAACCAGCAATTTGAGTCCAAGAATCTTCCTAAGCCTTTATTTTAGATAATCATGTTAGATTTGTTTTACTCAAAGGAAAAACAAACAAAAAACCCCCAACTAAAACCGATGTTCCGCTCCTGGTATCTGTACTAGACTGACATTGGCAAAGTAACAAATATATGTGTATATGTATATGTATTTGTATATATATATATATGTGGACAACTCACCTAGTAATTGAGATTACATCCAGCAACCTGAGTGTTAGGAGATAAAGTGGGAAACCTGACTTAATGGTAAGTACCAAAATACACAAGTACCAAATAGTAGAGCAATTTGAAACGGAGCTTCTAACTCTGAAAGGTCATTATCTGTCCTGTTTATGTACTCATCAACAAAAATATCACTCTTATAAGCTAATTCCAAGTAATTGTGTGAGCTTAATTTTTTGTCTTTCATTATTCAAATAATTCATTTTCAGTAGAAAAAAATATGAACTGTGTAACCTACCCAAGAAGAGACAGGGACTAACAAGTGATTTAGGTCACTAAGCTGCTTAAAACTTATTCATCTGTTGCTTTTCTGATTTATTCTTCAATGAAAATAGTGTAAAATGTCATGACAGTTATAATAAATCTATATTAATTAGAACTGACACAGCACTGAGATTTTATAATGCATTTAAAGCAGTATATGCTCCTGGAACCCTGACAAGTTTTTCTCCAAAATAATTTTAAATGAAACAACCGAACTCATAGCAACATAGCAGCCAAGAAAGTACCCCAAAGTGTAATGCAGCAGGCTTGTGGAGGGAAAACAGGGAAAAGAGAAATGTAACTAATATACTCAATGGTAAAAAAAATCCACTTCAGATCATTTTTATATTTGCAAATAATGATAACTTCTAATAACTTCTTTTCTTCTGCTGTATGAGAAGCAATGAATTTTCTTGACTTTTAATGACTACTCCTAAAACTGCCTTTACTGGTTTTATGTCTAAATAATACTACACTTATTTTCTTGTATTTAAGTGTGTTTATGTATCTACACTAGTAGACTTTATCAGTTGGTGTAAACAAAAAGCAACATTGAGACTATTACAATAGCCTTTTCCAGCTATCTAAGGAAAACTGCAAAATGTTTCAGTGACTCTTCTACTTCTTTTACACTTTACCCACTTGTGTTGTTGTCTGATTTAAGCTTGAATTAATGCGGATTGCCTGAGGGCTTGTACACTATGCCGTTTGCATGCATTTCTAAATCCCTTGCGAACTTCATAAGTCTCTGCCACAGCTACAATGACAATTACTTCTTTGAAAGCAAAAAATTTCTCCTTAGTCTGTCTTTTCCTCCTTTCTTCTTTTTGGGGTGTTTGGAACATCTAAGTGTCAAGAAAGATGAATGCAAAAAGGCAAGTTATGTAGCGTGGCCTCTCGTCCCCAAGGAAAGATTCCCTCAGATGTCATAGAACGCATGCTGTTATAGATGGTGCCCAACTCAACCTGTTATCTTGGCGTCTAAGCCCTAATGGAACAGTTTGACCAACTAGTCAGCAGGCACAATGCCATCCAAGCATATGGACATGAGTGTATGCAGCCAAGTGACCATGTAGGAGAATCAAATATGTTTGCTGAGGGCAGGAGTCCCAGTCTGAAACATCCAAACAGCTGTCTATCCTGAAGTTTACATGCCTGTGGTTAAGGGGATGTGACATAGCTAATCCAGATTTTGGCTGGGTTAATTTCAAAATACAAAAATTAGCCTTCTTGGCACAAAAGGCATTTTGGGCCCGAGCTGTATACCAGTGTCTTCAAAACAATATTCCAAGTGAATTCCCACTGGACATTTTGGAATTAAAATATGCTGCGAAATATCCAATGCTCTTCCACTGCTTTACCTGCAGACAGTACTAAAGAAATACAGAACATTTTTTTCACGAGTTAAGTAATTTGTTTCACATTCCCAAATGTTACATCCAGAGAAGTATTTTAATACTGCAATTTCATATAACTAAGGGGAGTAATTTCTTTATCAGGGCTACAGTACCACAAAAATGCCACTTATAGCCCTATTTTCCCAGCAGACTCTGAAGCATTAACTTTCCAAAATTAACAGTTGGAAAGGCAATTCAATCTAAAAATTAGACAACAAAAAGTCATTCCAACTATTTTACAATCAATAAAATGATTTAACATAAATGCTGCAGAAATGTACATTGTTACTTAATTGACCTTATGAAATTCTGTATGTTGGAAATTTCTTATAATATGTTAATATATTTTAATACTGCTTTTCAATACTAAGTGATTTCAGATGAACAAAGACATTACTTTTATTGCTTATAGCAAAAAGCAACATCATCAAAAGTGCAATATATTTTTTTTTTATAGGAAAGATTAAGATGCTCAAAAGTGATCAAATAATTCAGTGGCCTGAATCCAACTTTCCAAAGTTGGATAATAGTTACAAAGGAACTGTTAGTTGCAGATTTGCAAAAAAGTATCTCCTCTCACAGGAATCAGTAGGTTATAGGGATCTAAATATAACATTTGAAGAGTCAGGACTGAAGCTGAAGCATCACTAAAGTAAATAGGGTATAGAATATTAGAATAATAATATATTAAAATATTATATAATAAAATATAATAATAATATATTA
>VXAY01006268.1:474551-716959 GCA_013399855.1 Oxyruncus cristatus
TATATATAATATACTGTAAAGCCATTTTTTTAGATATTTTATTCCAAACTTCAGACAAGACTTGTGCCAAGGGAGAAAGAGTATACAGTCTTCATTACAGAAAAAAATGAGTTTACATGCAGCCTCTTTCAATACTCTGTTTACCTGAAATTGAAGGTGTTGCAAGTACTGAAAGCAGCTTTCATGTTCCACTAGGAAACAGAGCCATAGAAACACTAAACAATAGAGCTAAGATTGCTTGTTACAAATTAGGGCTGTAAGGCCTGAAAATTATCAGTATGATTTAGAGTAATATTTTAGAAGTCTGATTAAAAATGAGATTTCAATGTGATTATTATGCAGGTTGAAATTGAGTTATTATCGTGCATTAAAAAAAAAAAAAAAAACCACAAAAAACAAACCAACACCATACCCACACACTTTTCAGCACAGAGCCAGCCACCTTTAACTTCACATCATTTTGAAGAACTGGTAGTATTCTAGTTTCTTACTGTGGTCTATGAAATCATTTATATGTAAATGGGATTTTTTTTTCACCATATGCCCTTTAGAAATACATATTCAGGAAAACACCTTTTTCTTTCTGCAGCAAATATATCTAATTTTACTTCATGAAGTGAGCAAAATCTCTATCATTTCCTGGATGCGCAATTAAAATAGGAAAACACAACCAAAGTTAAATTTTCTCCAAACTTTTGCCACAAAAAGTCATGGTAAAGATCTAATTCTGGATGTGTTTCTTCTGCACCAAAACTGAGCAGCATATGTTGAAACCATCAAACATGAGATCTGAAGTTTGGATTAAGAACCAAAATTCCCTAAGACTGGACTGGGTAGCTTCCAGGTGTTCTGATCCCTGCTTAAGGGTTTAGACAGTGGTATAGAGCAGAAAGGGACCCCATGCAATTCAGATTGATGGCCTTTATAGATAATTCAACTGCCTGTGATTCTTGGAAGAACTGTGATCATATTTTAGTGTAGGCTAAAACTGTAAATTTCAGATTAATTTCAAAATTTGACATCAAAGGTGGTTCAGATATATGGCTACAGTAAAGACATCCTTTTTAAATGTGCCTCTATTGCAAGAGTAAGTAAAAAATCATCAAACTTTATGCACAAAGCTATATGAATAATTTTCTTGCTTCAGTCTCCAATTGCTGCAACCCCTTATGACAGAAAAATAAAAAGCTATCCCAATTCAGATGAAAAAAAAATTTCTCACTTCTCCCTTGGGAAAATCTGAACTCAAGATGTGAACTATTCTGAGTTCAGGCAGAATCTGCTTCTCCTGTTGACCGTATTGGATCATGTATAAATAACTGAACACAGGGAGCAAGGATTCCCATATTCTGACAAGTTGCCCTCACTCCCAAGATTTAAAAAAACATTTTTATCCTTGCTCAGTGTCTCAATGACTCTGAACCTCCTTCTTACAGAACAGAATATCTCCAGGATTTTAAGTGGAAGTCTCTTGGAGCTTATGTGGGGGTCACTCACCTGAGAGGAGCAGAAAATACAAATTCATTTGGCTACCCGATGGTAAAAAATTGTTTATTTGCAAGATGTTTTGGGGGTACTGAAACAGACCTTTTCAGAGGACTTACAAAAATATTCTTAAAAAAGATCTCAGCTCTTTTTTATCCATACTGCTTATTTCATACAATTCTGCAAGAGAAGCGTGGATAAAATAACAACTGGTATTATAAATTCCCTTATAAACTCCTTCAACCGCATGGCAGAAGATTTCACTAGACACTGAATATCAGCAGCAATTATGCAGAAGGACTGAAGCACAGTAAGATTTTTTTAATTGTTCTTTATTTAGGAAGACTATCATGTTCTCTCATTCATAAAAATAAAAGAGACTACAAGAGAACAGTGGAATCCTAAACAGATATATTGAATATTTTCACTAAAGATAACACTCATTAGACTGCTAACAAAAATACATGGATTTAAATCTGTTCAGAACTTTCTGCAGTCCTCTTTGTCTTGCATATACCTTCACCAATTATTCTTACACAATAAATAATGTATATGTGGAGTCCTTCTACGTTTTACACCACACTTCATAGGGTAACAGGCAGTCATATGTGTATGTAGCTCAAACTGTGAAGCCAGCTTCCCCAGGGAGTCTCCAGCCTCCTCCAAGGGACTCATAAACAAGCACAGTGAAAATGGGGTATGGGGAGATTTTCTGTCTTTTTCAGTTAGAACTGGGGAAATATGAAACTATCTGTCCAAGCATTAAATTATTCTATACTGAGTATTAGAGAGAAAGTTTGTGTGTTTTGCTGGGTCCTAAGTAAAAATGAACCAGAAAACAAAAGAAATTAACAGGCTGCTCCTGATGTTTGTGAAATCCTATGTGAGTAAAGAGAAAAGGCTCTGAGGTAAATTTTAGAAAGATATGAAGACAACACAAAGTGAACCTACTTTCCACCAAACTCTGAAAAGCCAGGAGGAAGGGACAAAGATAAGCTAAGAAATGGAACAACCAAGGACACTTCTGGAGTGGGGGGGATATCTGCAACATAGAAAGTCTTGTGTGCTGTTGCTTTGGAGTGGGTGAGAAATTTTGGATTGAAGTTGGAGAACAGAATGCCACTGAAGAGGAAGAAAGAGACCAGCTTCTAGAAAAAAAAAAAAAAAAAGAGACTAAGCACAGCCACGGACTTCAGACTTCCTAATGTTTTAACAGTGGACACTTAAGAATTTAATAAACCCTAGAAGAAAAGCAGAAAAATTGAAGCTATTGTGGAACTCAGCTAGCAGTTCCTTGGGAGGCTTTTCTGTAGGCAGAGAAGCTATCCCATTCTCTGTCAGCTTTCAATGCTATGCTAGTTTTTACCTAGCCAGTTCTATATAGTATAGCATAGCACTTCTCTGAGCATGCTTCTCTCAGACTTACTGTGCTGTAAGAGGACTGCGCAAAACACTCAGCTGGAAGCTAAAGGAAGAAAGAGAATCCAGGAGAAGACAGCCATTCTGGAATCGGCTTTCCTCCAGCATGGATCAACACAGTCTAATTTGCTGACCTTTTGGTTGCCCCCTGCAACTTATTCATCTGCTGAGCTTTCCGCTGAGATAAGAGGCAATTTTGACCTGTAGGGCTTCAATAAAAGAAAATTCCTCATCAACACATATATTGCTTTCTCTACCGTGCCTTTATTTAGTATAATTATCCTAAGGATAATAGATATACAGTATAAGTTGAAAACCAGTATGTAATAAGGAGAGAAATTCCAGAAGCAGACTTGGAAAGTACTTAAAATCCTCTATGACATAAGTGTACATAAGCAGCATAGTAACCTGGTTGTTCTGGGAATACACTTAAAGCTATTACAAAGATTATACCATGTTTCTGGAACATGGTGTCTGCTACAGTAGGGTTTTCCCTGTTTCGCTTTCCTTTATATATGAAGAAAAAAAGATGGTATGGCAGACACTTTATCATTCAACAAAATGCTAACTTTCCAAATTACAAGTAAATTTGTTTTATCCAGTGTACCTGTATTTCTTTCTCTGCTACATGTATAGATCTGTAAGAGATCCACATGCCATGAAGGACCCTGGAAACTGATATCTTTTACACTAATTTCAAAATTCATTACTTGACAATATTTAATCAAGTGATGTTTGAATAGAACTAATAAGTATCGGAAATTTCTTTTTACTTTGGATCATGATCTATGCAAAAATGCAATGCCCTAATATAAGAAAAAGATAGAGATAACTATGTTTCTAAAACTCTGAAGGAATTAAATGTCAGAAGACTTTCAAAGAGATAATATTCATTGTTGCATACTACAAATACGAATTCTGAGGTGTAACCCAACTGAACTGCACAAAGAAGTTGTCAGAACAGATAGCAAAACCTCCCAGTATCATGTCTCAAACCAAATCACAAGATGATTTTTCTGTCCCCCTCCAGAGGACAACTATATTTAGTCATGTGATAATAAATTTAAAAAAAATTATAGATCCAGAATTTCTGGACTGCATGAATTAGTATTCTATGAAACCTTGAATGGATAGAAGTAGTTTCCCAAAAATACTGGGACCTGCAGGTGCACAGACCCTGAGGAAAAAAAAAAAATTAAAAAATCACACCTTATAATCTAGTCATGAATATTTCTTTCTTTCCTTCCTTCCTGGCATCAAAGTGGAAGGCCTTGGTAAAAAATTCAAAAGAGACATTGGTTAANCCCGAGGGAAAAAAAAAAAATTAAAAAATCACACCTTATAATCTAGTCATGAATATTTCTTTCTTTCCTTCCTTCCTGGCATCAAAGTGGAAGGCCTTGGTAAAAAATTCAAAAGAGACATTGGTTAAAGCTCTTCTTGGTAAGAAATCTAGAAATCTATTTTCTGCATATATTCCTTATCCAGTGTCATAATTTCCTACCCTGACTTTGCCTTCAACAGAAACTAACTTCTCCCTTCCACCTCCAACAACACATACAATAAATATACCATGCCCTAACTCTTGTTCCCCGTTATTTCCTTTTGTATTTTATTCCCTTCTCTGTTCTCTGCCAACCCTGCCTTTCCTCTACAGAGTGTGTCATGCATAGCAGGAGTTTGCTACTGGGGCTGGAAGTGTCAGCCATTCCTCCTTGAGCACTGGCTAGGGTAGTGGGCTGTGTGGCGTCATGCTCCCAATCAAGCAATAACCCGTGCCTTTTTGCATCTGCTCCCTACTTCTTTCAGTGCCTGACTTTAACAGTGTCCTTTTAAGCTGGACACCATCAAAAATTTTGTTTGGGCTTACCTCTACTGAATTCCTTCTCCAGAACAGAATTGTCTAAGCATACTGCACACAGTTCTGGTGTCCCCAATGTAAGGACAAGGAACTGTTGGAGCAAGTCCAGAGGAGGGCCACAGAGTTCTCCAAAGAGAACTGGAGCACTTCCCTTACAAAGACAGGCTGAGGAAGTTGGGGCTGTTCAGACTGGAGAAGAGAAACTTGCATGGAGAGACCTCATAGCAACCTTCCAGTGCCTGAGGGGGACCCACAGGGAAGCCAGAGAGGCACCCTTCGTCAGGAACTGTAGTGAGAGGACAAGGAGTAATGGGTACAAACTGAAAGAAGGGAAATTTAGGTTAGATATTAGGAAGAAATGTTTTACTGTGAGTGTGGTGAGACACTGGAAAGGTTGCCCAGGGAGGTTGTGGATGCCCCAACCCTGGCAGTGTTTTACGACAGGTTGGATAAGGCCTTAAGCAACCTGGTCTAGAGGAAGGTGTTCCTGCCCGTGGCGGTAGGGGTTGCGAATACATAATCTTTAAGGTCCACTCCAACCCCTTAACATTCTATGATTCTATGAAATGTCCTGCACAAATGTTTAAACTGTAATCTTCAGCACGAATCCTTCTGCTTAAGGGCTCTACATAAGCTCATCTTTGCTCACATCTCCTTTTATTTGCCCGCTTTCACTATTCATCACCTGTGCAATTCTACAACCACTATAACACTGTAGCATAGTATTAAAATGCACATATGACTTAATACCTAAATGCCTAGATGCTAGATGCCTATTGAGTGAAATCAGTCTGTTCTGCATCCCACTCTGATTTTTCAGTCATCTTTTCTGGGGTTTGTGTCTGTGTGTCTGTGTCTGTGTATTTCAGTCCTTGTTCAGTAGTTCTACTCAGTCCTAAGATAAAAGTAATGAGATGAAAAGGTACTTTCAAGCATGTAAATTTTTAAACCTATACTTTAGACTGTTAGACTATTAAACTTAGACTGTTTACAAGGTAGAGGATAGATCAGACTGTTCTGTGCTTCATCTAGTACCTGTGGCATCTTACGAATGCATAAGTATTCTCATGATGGGAATGACCCATCTTGGGAAAGGAGCCCCACCTGCTCTTCAATATATCACCTGAAGTCTGCAAGCTTAAGTCTTGGAGCAAGACTATGAGCTGCACATCTGCACAGAGAAGTTAGTCTTCTGACATGCAGCAAATGTGCCAGCTTTGAAGCATCTAATTTTTATTTTTTTTTAATACCTAAAATAGCAAAGACTGGTCTTTGGTGGCTAATTCTTACATGGGTTTTGGTTACTATAATATTTGGACATCAAATCATTTGGAAGTATTCACAGGGATTATCAAAACATAAGAAGCTTGGGAGAAAAATAATAGTTTGCTGATAAATTGTCATTTCAGATGATGGCATTAGGTACACTGGAGAAATTTAGGGACAGTGAAGTTATCAACTGAAAATACAGCTATAAAAAAGAACCTCGTAATTAACAATATTCATCTATGACTGAAAATTTTGTTTCTGCTGTCACTCAATTACTGATAACCATGGAAATCAGAATCTCTAATATTTCATTAAGTTCTTTATCTGTATGAAATATTATAACATAACTCAATTTTTACATGGCATGAAGAAATTAAAAAAAAATCCACAGATAAATCAGAAGAGTCTCACACTAATAAAACAGGGTAGCTTTGACACCATTGCCTATTCAGACCATGAGATGATACTATTTAGGGTATATAATACTAAAAGGGCAATCTGATAATCACACTAGAAGCAATTTCAAACCATACTACTGCTGAAAAGTCAATTTAACTTTCCAGCTTTATAAGACTTTGTTATTGCTATTGTTAATTATTTCTCATTTAATGGGAAATTGGCAACAAGGTCCCCAACTGTCATTTTAAATCTGCAATAATATCATGTGAAGCTTTTCGTTCTTATTCCCCAGTCCTGGATTATCAGAGCTAAATGGCAGCTCCAGCATTACAAAAGCTCAGGGGCAGGTACTGTTACACAAATTGCCAATTCAATTAACAGTGTGTAAATGCTCCACTGGCAGGCTGAGGGAAGGACAGCCATTTTGGCAAGTGTCATTCCTAATTTATCAAACTGTCAAACCTTCCACTCAGGTGCCTGCGGTCACTGTCTGCCTCTTAATGCTAAGTTGTAAAGCTGCAGGAACCATTCTTGTAGCTTGACAAGGCACAATACTCAAAACTGATTTTAAAATCAAATGTACAGTTGTCTTAATTATTCTCAGTATAACTGATGTTTTAATTACAAAATCAGAGTGGGAATATTCAATCAAGATCCAAGATTACATTTATATACAAGGAGGCAGGCCGATCAAAGCCCAGTGCCTAGCCTGTTTTCATAGGTAGCTATTCAGTTTTTCTTAGTACAGTTTGTGATTACGTCTCTCCCTCAGCTACTGTCCTTTATGATCTTTAGACTGATTCTGCTCTTGGTTCTTACCAAACTGCTGTGTATGTCTTAACGCCTTTCAGAGAAAAAACCTAAAACATCAGTTTCATTTTCATAGGCCTTGCTCTCCTTCGTCCCTGAGACGTGCCCAGTCACTTTATTTAAGATTTTTAAAAAGTCTTTTCATAAATAAAAACAGGTCATGAGGGTCTTCTCTAAAAGAGAAAAGCTGAATAACCTCCCATTTGAAGGCTTTCCCTCATTTTTTTCCCTTGATTTTTTTGCCCGTGTCAATAGAAACAGCACACAGGAACTACTGCATATGCAGATCAGAGCCCCTGCAGTGAATACATGCACTGTGCAGTTCACTGATGCCTGCAGGATAGTGCTTGAACAGTCCCCCCATTATGTACTTTGGAGGGGGATATTACATCAGTGCATCTGTAAATGTTTGCTTTTGGGTTGAATACTTGCCAAGTGAGAGCTGCAGAATGTTTCACTTAAGTTTAAATTGATATGACCGTTTTAAAGCAAAGAAAATGGAAGTGGAAAATAAAATATAGAAAATTGTCCTTTCAGTGTGTTGTGTGACTTCTGTTAGTAAAAATGAACAAAATTCATGGCACAGTAACAGCAAAGAAAGCTCAGATTGGATAAAATGAATGTGTTCTATAATCCATCTGCAGACATCATGGGCCAGCAGGTGTTGCTCCAGAGAAATAGAAGAAATCCAAGACAAGTAGTTATGTGGTAGATAACATCAGCTATAATTTTCTATTTACAACAATTAAGTTATTAAGTGAAAACCTCTCTTTATGCGCATCTTCCAAAGTGACCCACATTCTTTTGCCTGCTCATTTGATATAGATAGTATTATAGGAGCCTGAATACTTTAACTTGTTATGTAAGACAGTTGTAGCCTTCGACTCAATTTTGCAACGTCATCACAAGTTCATAAGGCATTGTTAAAGAAATAATGTATCCAGATAGTAACACTATTCAATTGTTCTATCACATTTTAAAATGCAGCTTAATTCTTTTCAGAATTAAAAAATAACTCTGACAATGCCTTCAACAGTCATGGTAAAAAGCACTCAGTTTAGTATTCACAATATTATTTTTTCATCCATATGATGGTAAGTGTGAATGAAGAAAGTGCTCTGGAGCACAGGGCTACCAGAAGTGAAACACTGCTATGTTGAAATAAGAAGAAGAAATTTCATACTTCAGTAGAAACCAGCTATTTGAACTGAACTTGGATTGGTCCTAAATCAAGCCAAAACTGTTTATAAATTTCTGCTAAATATTTAAGACTGCGGACTTAATCCAATGCCCCATAAAATCATTGGCACCGTCCTAAATCCTTTACTTGTCCTATTGCAGCCGTATCTATATGAAAAAATAGATCTGTAACTGGTTCCAATGCATGCCCATGAAGAAAAAACAGCAAACATTTGAGAGTGATTTGAACTAGATTATTTCTGTCATTTAAATCACTTTGCATAATTTCACAAGAGCACACAATTAAACCAAATTTTTAGAGTAAATTAGGAGACTAAAAATAGAGAACAGGATTCCAACAAAGTTTCAAAAACAAATGGATACTTTGAAAATCCTGACAGGCACTAACTTTTGACACTTTCATATGTGAACTTTATCTGCACAGACAAAACTAACTTTCCTCTATAGCAATCTGTCTCTAGCTAATATTATTATTGCTCCATTATTTACTTTTCTGATAATGTTCTTTTGTAAATCTAACTTATTTGGAATAAGACTTCATGCAATCTGATAGCACATACTTCTTTTGAACTTGAAAGAAGAAGTGGGGAGAAAAAAATCTTAAAGCAGCAAAATAAAACATCTGCTCCCAAGGCTTTACATCAGAAACTTTATTATTTCTATGGATTTTGCATAAGAATTCAGGAAATTACATATGATAGTTGAGGGGGAAAGGACGCAGTACTGCAGAAGAAGCATCAAGCGTGACCTAAAGAAATACTCAAGTGAATAAAATATTATTAGTTCACAGATTATACTGAGTTCCAGACCAAAATCTCAGATAATCTCAGTTTTTTATCTGAGATTATTCCAACTAAATTTTACTTTCAGAACATCAAGTTAGGCAGAGCTGTGATTCAATAAACCTGTATGCTAAGGCATTAGCTTAAGCTGTGCAAGAACTTGAATATCAATCCATATTATAATCAGGATTCAAATGATAGATTGTTTCTGGATCTGAGTTTCTTCAATCAAGAATATTTTGCAGAAGAGGAGAATGAGTACTTTGAGAGATAAATCTGGTAGAGATAATAATTCATATGAATTTAATCTGATCTCCATGCATTATAAGACTTTACTGCTGCATCAAGAACAGCCTTTGTAAGAAAAGAATTCACTGTACTGAAAAGCATCTCAGCCACTGGGGAATGACTTCAACTTCCACATACAGAAATGCCAGTTAAGGGTGTGGAAACTGTAGGCATTGTGAGACTCTGAATGCCACTTCGGAGACAGAAGTTCCACAGCAATTGTTATCCGAGGACCACATTGTTTATATTACTAACTAGTGCCAAATAATCTTAATCCAGACAGCATATTTATATGGTAGTTCTATATTGATGAGTTACCGAAGGTAGTTTTGGAACTTTGAGAGGAGACTAAGGACAGCCAAGGAGCTCACTCATGTCCAGAAGCAAGTTGAAAGCCCAGAGTAGACATACTCTTGGCTCTTTCCTTAGAGTCTTTGTAGGTGTACACAGGAAAAGAAGCTGAAACATACATGATGGGAGCTCTCTTGAGAACCCTATGGAAGTTCAAATCAAATAACTGTTCAAAATAACACTCAACTTTGGCCTAATAGTAGCTTCAGAGTGGTAGTTGCCACAAATTATGCCAAGAGTTGCTCATAACCGCTGTGTAAGAGCAATAAATTTAAGTAGATATTTCAATGCACATTTTCTTTAAAGACTGCTTGTCCTCCTAGTACACCCTCATGAAGTCCTGTGCCCAAATTAAAATGAATACCTGCATGGTAGTGTCTACAAAACTGAACTTGATGTGTGCAGGTTCTCTCAAAATATGCCTTGCATTTGTGGCACCTTTGGGCTGGTATGGTAAAACAGAACATCCACCTTGGTCTCCTGGATCCCACCCTTAAGCAGCACTCGATCATTCAGATATAAAATTTCCAGAGCAAGGAATGGTGAGTAATCCTGGAGACATAACACTCCACATTAACCTAGATTCTAAAAGTTAGAGATTGTTTTAGGCTTTAAATCACCTATATTAAAATTCTACACTGCAGTTTTGGAAATAATTAGCAATCCTTATGTATTGCTTCTTAATAATAGGCTTTCTGTGTGGGAAATTTTTAATACAGTTTGTGGCAGAAGTGCAAAAAAAATAAAAGTCAGTGTTTCTTAGCATGCTTCTTGAGTGCTTGAACTAAATGAAAATCTTATTGAATGTGTTTCTCAGTTTTTTCTGTGGAGCAATCATTTAGAGGGTAAGCAAACAACATGTTTGGGAAAACTATAGGGAAAACAAAGGCACAGGAATATCCAGTGCTTCTTAGTACTGTCTTCTTTTCCCTAACACATATACAGCTGTCAGCACTTTAAAACTGCTGAAAAAGGAGGCCTCACCATCCTGTCCACATTTTGGCTCTGCTTCTACCTCCTACCTTGCATCAGCACCAGCACGTGCACATCTGTACCTTGAGCCATGGTGGGGACATAAGGGGGCGGGAATTATTTCCCTGTGTTAGTTTTCAGCCTGTCTGGTTAGCTGGTTTGTTAACTATACCATCACACACTCACACCAGCACAGCAAAGAAGGCAGAAATATGTAAACAGGAACAAAGCGGAGAGTGAGATCAACCTCTCTAACTGCAACTGCAGTCAGTGGGATTTAGGTCTTATGCTAAGAGCTCCCAGTGTTACTGTTCGGAAACTGTCTGGAGATCTCAGTAGTCCTCCCATCAAAAACAAGAAAGTATTAAATATTTCAGTATTTTTCAGTGGAAGGTAAAATCAGAGGACTTTGGAATGGTTTTTGTTATGTTTAGCTCCACATATGAAGAGGCTACTGAATCACATCCAGAAACAATCTCTCTCCAAGATATGTGACTTGGACTAGAATAAGATTCCATTTTCCTGCTGCTTAAACTTTATAACCAAATTCCTTGATTTTTCATATTTAGATGAGTCTCACCACTATCTTCTCCAGTGACAGTTATATGGGGGAGAGCTATAAAATTGTACCATGATTTCTAAAATACACAGAAGTATTTGATATCTGTATGACATCCACAGGATTCTGACTTATTCTCAGGTTGAGTGGGGAAGCTATGGGTTTTACTCCAACCATTTCTGCAGACGTTTGTGCTCAGAGTAGTCGTAGGGTTCTCTACCTTAGTGTCCACGAAACTGTCCTTTACTTATTTCCTCTCATGCTTTTGGAAAACAGGAGTTTGGCCACAGACTAGGATCAACCTGTTGCCAGACTTAGTATTTTTATTAAAATATATGCTCATTTTCAAATGGAGCTGTGGCTGATTCATTGCCAAAACAAGAAAAACAATTATAAACTATTTGGGTAAAATCATTTGTGTACTGAAAAGGTATCTAAGAGTTCTAAGCTCCTTTTTGCTTTGACAATAATCATGATGCAAAATTTGGCTGGTCTCTGCCTCCAATTTAACATAGCAAAGTGACAGCCTTTGCCCATATGGAGCTTAAGAGAGGCCAGTACTTAAAACATCATTAACACTTCTTGCTCTTTCTGCACCATCTCTGCTTCTAATCCAAAAGACATCATTTCTCCATTCCTACATCATGACAAACGCTTAAGTGGGCAGAGAAGAGAAATGCACTAAAAAGTGTTGCCAAGTAGCATCCTAACTAAAGGTTTAGCGTGTTTCTCCTAATCTTTGCTTTCCTGTAACCCATCTGGAGTTTCTCCATGTAATCCCAGCCTGTGATTCTTTGAAGTGGCTCTGAAATGGCACCTTCAGTGTCTCAAAACCAACTGCATGTGAAAAAAGGAAATAACACTCAAAATGCATTTAAAATGTATCCATGTAATTTGTAAGAAAGTAAAAATGGCAATCACATTGTTAGTTCAAAAATCTGATCAAACACATACTTTGCAGTGGAGTCATGAGTTAGACAAACAGCATGGACACCCAAGAACTGACTTAGTGCAAACCAGATAAAGTCTTGCTTCACGAGACCTAAGTTTCAAGTGGTGCCATCATGCCTGTCCGCGGGTCTCACTTAATCATTCTTGTCATTGGCTTCAGTATCAATTTTCTTAGCGTAATGATTCTGTACTGTTATGCATCCCATTGAAATTCACCCTGAAATTGTGATCTATGCCCTACCTAAAACACAGCCTTGAATGCCTAAGCCACATCTCAGAAGGATGGTCCCCTCCCCTGCCTTTTCACACTGTTGGGAGTGTGGGTGCTGCAAGACCTTCATAGTCAAGTAGTTTGGCTGGCCAGCACAGAGGAAGCAGGCTAATCTTTGTACCTCCTACCCGCTTCTTGCATCTCTAAACCAGTCCTTTACTTATATATAAAAAAAAAATCTTTAAACTACATTTAGCTGTGGCAAGGAAAGGAAAGCTAATTTCTTCATGCTGGCCTGAATATACTAATGCTAGTCACAACCTAGCCATGAAAGAACAAATTACAGTAACAGATGTCCATATATCACTAAGGTTACTTCCCTCCCTATTTTTATTTTTTATCAAAAATGGTGAGTCTGAAAAGTCAAAACAAAATTAAAAAAAAAAAAAACAAAAACCCAACAAAACAAAACAAAACAAAAACCCTGCAGCATCTGTCTCAGCAGAGTTCAAGCTGGCTGACAGTTCCTTACACTGAGAAGCTGAGAATGATGCTAAAATTAAAATTTCATGAACAAGATAAAAATCTATTTTATTTGGAAGAACAGTTATGAAAGTATACACAGAAAAACTGAATATGGTAATTTTAGTTTATCCCTGGCCCTGAATTTAATGATTAAACTTAAGAGTCCTGAACAAAATTATTGTTAGGAGCACCTCATAGCTTAATTAATTATGAGTGTCATCTCTGTTAGGCACGGAAGCAGGTCTTAACCATTCCAAGTGAACGTGTGGCTACTGGCACAATACCACGCCAAGTTCTCATTTGTTTGATGACTAAGGATTAATTCTTTCTGTCCATATCACAGAATTTAAACTTGACCCAATTAATTTTCAGTCCAGAAAGGAATAAGCTGGAAAAAAGGAGTAATCTCATTTCTCAGGACAAAGGAAAAAGGCAGTAATGGCACAGTCAGAGGCATCTTACTGGCACTTGCTTTACTTTTCATATTTTTTTTTGTATAACATGCATTGCTTTTACTGAATTTCCGTCATGGTGTTGCATGGAAGACAACACCATCCGTCTTATTTCGTCTTTTAACAAGGACTTGATGAGGTGACACAGGACTGATTCTTAAAAACACATTACCTGTTATGTGAGGCATTGTGTGACAGGGAGAACTATCTCTGTGACAGGCACCTGACAGCAGATTTGTTGATTTCATGGTCACTTCATTTAAAGTAACAACAGGGTGAAATATGCCATCTGATAATCTGTTTGAATGTTGACTGTGAAAAGCACTTAACATTTCTGCCAGCTACTACTACTACTACAGAATCTGTTCTTCAATATGTGCAGTTTTACCACCCTCTTTAATAATTATATGTCAGAAACACTTATCCTAGATTAACAGAGGGGGATGGGGGAAGAAAAAAAAAAGAACTTTAAAAAAGTCACCTAGGAAGTCTGACATTGTAGCTGGAAAATAAGAAGATTCAAAATTTAGGGCATGTCACACAGTGAGACTATTGTCTGCAAGACGACTGGCTGTTTGCAGACAATCGCTGCACCTGCAGTGTATGGGTGAATTTAGAAGAGAAATGTAGCCTTTCTCAGTCAATTTTCTTCCATGTGAAAGTTTAAAACAGATACTGAAGAAGAAACATCTCACCAACAGGTAATAACAGCATAATGATAAAAAAGGAATGACTTGTTTCAGGAAGGGATTACAATGAATTCTGATACTACTACTCAGGTTGAAGTCTTAGTTATATAAGAAGGTGGTACTATACACACACAAACCTAGGTATCAGCATGACAGGAATTAAAAAAAAAATTAAAATATTAAAACTTCATTAGTTATTTAGATACACAATAAACCAGAATAACACAAAAACTATTACCTAGTGACTGACAAAGAAACTTTTGTTTGCTTCCAAACAAGTTTGGGATAGGCATGGATACCTCTAGACTAATCTGGCAGCAATGAAAGTTAGGTCAAAATCTATCCTTAAACGGAGACATCATAATATAAAAATGCATGGCATGTACAAACTATAAACCCTTAACTCAAGTAGGACTAAATGAGACAAATTCTAACAAATCAGCACTGTACCCCTATCGTAATTAACACATACTCACACATTGAACTATCTTGTTGATTTATGCTAACCTCCATGAAACCTGATGAAGAAATACCTTGAATCAATATGATTTAAGCATTTAAAACCACATTAAATATGAACCAGAAGCAGGCTGGTTAAAATTTACACTTTCTCTGAAAGATTTTTGACACATTCAGTGCTTGTGAAAGCTGAGGGGATGACGGCCCTAGTCAAATACAGTTGAGTGAGCAGACTGCAAGCATCCCACATTCCACCTCCAGTGCAGTTCAACCGTGACGTGGAGGGACCTGCCTTCTCTTTTACTTCCCTCATCACACTCACTTTTATTTACTGTCTTGTAAATATTTTATTAACTAATTCCTGTTGCTAAGCGGGTTTGTTGTTTTGGGGGTTTTTTTTGTATTTTTAATATTTTGCTACACAGTTTAACTGAAATTCATCTAGTCTTTCTATTTAGAAATAAAAATTTTGACAAGTTGACACTCTAAGACCATAGCAAGAACCTTATTCCTAATCTATGAAGATGTTATCATAATCATTGTATATGAATCTGTTTATCTTTAAACCCCCTTTACTTGGGAAATAACCTCAGGAGTTCAGGTTCCCATCTCCTGGGATCACATCAGTGGCAGCAGAAGTGTGTATTTGAAAACTTAAGTGTGGATTATGAATGTTGTTTTTATAAACAGAACATTATGCATGTTCTTTTATGGTACAGCTAACTTCAGCGTTTCCTACTAAACTTCAGCTACATTAGAAATAACCTACAGTTATTTTGTTAAAACAGCTACTGTCAACTTGAAATCCAGTAAATTAAAAAGAAAACAAAAAACCCAAACAAAAACAAATGAAAAAGCACTGTCAGGTGCTAAATCAACCTCTGAGCCCCACTTGCCAATTTCTGTGGTTCTAAAACCATATGCTCTTATTTGAAGAATGGCTTCTCTCCTATCTCTTGTGCAAGAGACTCACAGAAACAAACAAAAAACAAGCACAGTGAGAGTTATCTGGGCAGAAATAGCTTTCAAAAGCAGCTATGAGAAAAGTAAAAAAAACCAGGGAGACTACATAAAAGAGGAAAATGGCTTATTTCTGTCTTTTTTCACTTAGAGTACCCTCTAGAATTACATAACACTCTATTGGAAAAAAAAACCCAAACCATTTATGGGCAAAAATCCAGTTCAGAGGTCTACTGTGCCTGTTTAAACAGATACTGACTTTGAAGCATGGAATAAACACACCCACAGCCCCGGTCTTGGGGTACTTTGTGGCTCCTCGAAGCTGCATCATGCACATATTCTGGGCATGAAGCCAACACCACTGGCCAAGCAAGGTCACTCACGTGCATGGGGATCTTCTGCTGGCACCGAGCCAGCCTCTGCTGTGCCTGCCACACTCCCCTCCTTCCTCAGCTTCCTTTGGGGAAAACCAGACAGGTCTGCCCCAAACTTCCCCAAATCCTCGCCTGATGCAATACCAGGCAATTTGAAGAGCCACGGCAGCGTTACCATGCCCGTACATTTCTTATCCCCCGAACTGTGCCATTAGTCAGCTGTTGAGTAAAGTTGAGACTAAATTAACTTGACTGACCAAATTGGTATTGCAGTGCTTGTTGAACTCAGTGGGAAAATATGCAAACTATGTTTACAGCCTTGTTAACCATAAAGCCATTAAAAGTCATAACCCAGTAGGTTTCCCAACAATGACAAGGAAAACCAGCTGCCTTTATGAAATAGTGCTAGCTGTCCGCATTACCTTCCCTAGTGTTAAACTCCTAGTATGAAGTCTCCTTCTATCAGGAGGAACAACATTTGGCTTTATATTACCAAGTTGTAGAATTCATCACTTTCATCTCTCTGCCATCTGCAGGATATTGAGAACGAAATGAAAACAGAACAGGATTTTTAACATGAGGGGAACACCTGATGTATGAAGTTATTCAAGCCCCAGGAATGTGTGGTATTGCACATTCTCACTGTCACAGCCTTTGTTGAAAAGGATTTCCCTGACCTTTCCTCTAACCAGCAAACAAATAAGCCCTATCTCTCAGCAGGAGAGAGCACTGCTCCATTAGATCATTAAGCAGTTCTATTCAGACTATCCCAGTCTCCTGTCCTTGGCCCTAAAGAAAGAGCTGGCACTGGTCCAATCAGTCAGATAGAAGGAAGGCAAATGTGCTTTCGTATGGTACAGCTTGAAATGTCACAGCAGGATGAAAGTCGTGGAACAGACAGCAGTGAGGAAAAGATGTGGTGCTACATGAGGGGTAGTGTTCCAACAAGGAAAGGCTGGTGTTTCAGTCTGCCAAACAACGTAATGACTCATCCAGGCAGAAAAATATTACCACCAAGGGAATATTTGGAACGTCTCAGTCTGAGAGTAATTAGGGACTAAACTACACTGGCATGCTTCAGTGATGAAATGAGAAAATAAGCAATACCTCTGTCAAGTTCTGATTGGCGAGTATTAAATGAATATGGGCTTCTATCATATCTGACCACAAACTAGTAACTTGCAGCAGATTGTCAGAATAGAGTAATATTTCCACTTTCTCATAAAATATGATGGCACAAGAAAAACCTGGTGAAGTGAAAAATGTTACAGTTGGCAGTAAGAGCTTTAAGGAAAATCATTACCATGATTATATAATTTAATCCTCAGAACAGGCATTTCCACATAGCATTTTCAACCTCTAATTACTATGTCTGCAATGGAATAAAAAAGGGTAAGAAGAGGATGGGCAAAAGCAGCAAATGCTGACAGTTTCATTTTATTAATAACTACTCTATACAACTCACAAACTGAAAAGCACAAATGTTTAATGGATATAGGTAATGGAATTATTGTACTACTTATCGGTTGTAAAAATGTAAATACTTTGGCAAGAAGGACAAATGTTAATTTTTATTCTTTTGTATTTCCAACTTGTGCACAATTTGTATTCATTAAGCAACGCAAAAGGCCTTTTTTTCTTTATAATTGTAAAGTGACATTATAATTAAATTGTATAACCTCAGCAGCATCTGCAATTTAAAGGATCACTTACAAGCTGGCTGGACAAAGTGCATCACATTAAGCCACAAAACTGAGTTACACATCAATAACCCTTCATTCCAGTGGCTGGGTCAGAACCTCAGCAACATGAAGGAAAAAAAAAAAAAAAAAAGATTATTCAGAGTTAAAAGGTTTAGAAGGTCAGAAGCAAAACCACTTACAAGATCAAAATTACCAGGATTCTTTAAGACTGCATACATGTAAACCTCCTGTGACACCTGTTTGACTTCTGCATGGACACTTGTAGTTCAGCTGAACTAAAACACAGCTCCCAAATTAAGGGGAAGGGCAAACACAAATTACCTCTCTGCACAATATGAACAACCCCCATTAGACTGGCTTAATAAACTCTAATAGATGTATAGCTTAATACAATATTCAGCTATTGACATAAACATAAATATAAATTTCAAAGAAAATAACCTACTTTAGTAAAATTACCTGTGCAATAAAAATTAATGAACTCCAAATGATTCTGCACATCTCCACCAAATTGCATTTTCAGGCTCACATCTTCAGGACATGCTGGGTGGTTTGATGCATTCCCACAATTCATCTTCCTGCTAAGCCAATTTTAATTTAAATGCAATTAAAGGCTCAAAATGAACATTATGTATTAGATAAAGCCTTGAATCTGCAGACTATCATAAATATGATTTTCAGAAAAATTAATTACAAGCCATTAGGGTACAAGTCATCTTACTGCAAATGTTGAGTTAAACTGCAGAATCAGTTTGTTCCTTCCATTAAATGTTAAATACTGATTTTAAGCTTTGCTCCAAGTTAATAGCAGAAGGTCAGCATAAAAGAAAAAATATTTCTGAAATAATCCTCAGAGATTCTGGAGACTTATCAATCCACATTAATTGAAAAAATGTATTCTCTCTAAATGCTTTGAGGCAATGAGTTTCTGATCTACTTTTGGTCAACTTATAATAACAATAATAAAAGTTCACATTCTCCTTGTGCTCTGAATATAACACAGATTTCTGCAGAAGATAGAGTTCGTGTATAACTGCTTCAAATAAAATATCATTATATGCCATGTATTTTTTCTTACTAGTAGTTGCTAGACACCCACAAAGTGCACCAGAGATATCTGGATGAGGCACACCCTGGACCTGATACAGGAAACTTCAAGAAAATGAGCTAAGAACTTCTTTGTGCTGTCATTTGTTATGAGGTGGAGCCTGAGGATTCAATACAACCACAGCATTCAAGCAGTAGCTGTGGAAAAGGCTATGATTTCAGACTTTGAGATATACTGAAATTACAACTTCAACTTTTTGGATGCTCCTGAAGAATACACAAATTTTCCTGTAACTCCTAGCAACCATGATGCAAAATTTATGCATTCTAACTTGTTCTATACACTTATAGGACAATTTCTACATACCTATATACGTCTATATATATAGAACACATGAGAGTTTCAAAAATAGAGGAAAAAGAAATTGTGTACTGTACATTTTATATTTGAAAAGTGCATTTACCACTGTAGAGACAAAGATATGAGCATATTCCTCGGAACTAGGAGCAGTTTTCCCAAATTCACAACTTCTGAATCTCACTTCTAGCTGCGTTCTTTAATACCATCCCATAGCTACTAAATTCTCGCCAATATTATCCACAATAGATTCAAAGGAAAACCGTGCTCAATTCCCATCTCCCAAACTGACATATTTTATCCACAATATGTCAAAACTCTGCATTTTTCATTAACTTCTGTTCTATCATTAAACAGAAAAGCAAGGACACGGTTGGTGAAATTCAGCCATTAATCTCATAATAATTGCTTAAAAATGTTCATGCTACACTGAAGAGCTGAATGCATCACAGCCAGTTGAGGGTGTCAAGGCAACTTTAAAAAATAAATCTTTATTAAATAGCAGCTTTCTTTTCTGATATTATTCAATTTAGGCATGAACACTGAAACTCACACCTTCATCATCTGCACACTTGATTCAAGTTAATTTTATCTGCTTGAATATCAAATGTTTCAATATCCACCTCTATATCCAGGCCCTCCTCTAGCTGTTAACTACTCCAGCCCTCCAGGGGACTGCATGTGTTTGCTTCAATCCACTTATTGTCTTTTGCTTTTCTACCTCTATCCCTAGACACTAATGTACTCACTTCTGGATATTAGCAGATAACCTCTGTGCAGTGAGAGTTTAATGAAATATCTGGCCATCAAGCCGGATGAACGTTATTTTGGCAATTGAACTTCATAATTTAAGGGCATTAGTATGACATTCGCTAATTTCAAGGAAAGTGGAAAGCTGTTAGACTCTGCAGGTATTATTAAGATGCTTTGTATGCTGGTGGATCCTTAAACAGTCATACTTTGGCAGAGAAAACTTCTATGAAATGAAATTTATTATATGCCTTGACAGTTTCAAAAATCAGAGCAATGATTAAGGCTAATGAACACAGAAGACAACTATTTCCCCAGTGAGCTTACTGCACAGTTCTACTTTTCACCAGCAAAGTTCTTCTACAGCTGATGAGGTGTGATAGACACACAATAGGATCCTTTCCATGATGTGAGTTTCTGATAGTAATATATAAGACCAGAGAGAGGCACTGTAAAATGACACCCACTTAGAACTGGAAAAAACACTAAAGCTCTTAAGCAAAACCACCATGTGGCATTGTTCTATGGAGAAAAAAAAATAAGCCATAAACTTTATTCATGAAGATTAAGTTGCAGTGAACTTAGCACCTCAGTCCTTAGAAAAACTGGGAAAACTCTAAGAATATTATTTCTGATTGAATATCTCAAATTTTTCATATTTTAATGCAGACTATCCTGAATCCCTAGCTGGTGTTCAAATTTCTATTTTTGAATCTTTTATCACACATGACTTTAATAACAAGAGATTCAGAAGGCTGATAAGAGTCTACTACCGTAGAAATGGGGGTTTTCCATTGACTTCACTGGGCATCAACCTGTTAGTAAAGCCAGCCCTAGTGTAATTAATCTGAACACATCAACTAAAATGTGGAAGAGATCCACACCACACTCCTCTTTACCTTTTCTGGTATATTCCTGCAAGTTAGCAAAGACCAGGCTAAAAATGCTTATGTTGAAACATGCAATAACACATTTAGCTTCCCTCAGCAGGACAGGCACTTGTAGTGTAGGAACTTGCAACACAGGAATTGCAATTCCCTGAGTTAAAAGGAAGGGCAAACACAAATCACCCTTCTGCACAACATGAACAGCCCACCTCCAGCCCCCACCCCTTCTAGGTTAATAAACACTTAATGGCACTCTGTTTGGGGACAGAGGCTAGTCCTTTTCACCACAAGGCTTGTAACTCAAAGTCTAGAAGTGTGCTATCACTGATGATAAAATACACTGTAAGGCAAAATACACTTGTAAGTACATGAGGAAAAGAGAGCCACTGGAAACTGCATTCACCAGTGAGATGCCTCTAACACTGCAAGATGAATGCATGGCAGTGCTATGGAGGAAGTAAGAGAACACTCCAGAACTAGTACAGTGAGTAAAATAGAGATACAGTGAGCTGTTGTTCAGATTTTCAAACACAACCCTCTTTCACTCCCTCGAGCTTACGGCTGTTTGCCATTAGATTTTTCATTTCCAAATAACTCAGCAACTAAACAGGTGTAAAAAGTCAAACTCTGCCAAGCTTGGCTGCCCAGGAAGCTGTTGAAACCATGAGGTTCCCATGCAGAACAAGGTCTTTGTGACAGCATGAGCTCACTCTGAATAGCTGTGTGTTCAGCGATGTGCATGTTAATGAATGCGTTGCTCATTGTTATCATAGAATGTTATTTGGGGTTTCACACAAACATTAATAAAGGTATTTTCTACATTTTTTTTCCACTGGAAATTTAAAAGACAAGTTACTTTTATACTTACATCATTCTGGTCACTGCTTTTTACCAGCTCTTAGGAAAGCGGTCCAAGGCCAATTCTCTAGCCTATTCTATTGGTCCAAGGCCAATTATTCCCATGCCCAGTTTTCTTTTGCTGTTTTCAGTGTATTAATCAATTCCTACTTCCATTGAACTCTGAATTAAAAACTCAACCCTTTTTATCCCAAGGCTTCTGTTAAATTCCAGCCCCATGCTGCAGTTTAATCTGCCTCATACTCATCTCAGTTTTCATCTGTTCTCTTACAAATAAATATTTTCCTTCTCCCTAAATAATGTTATCCTTGCCTTTCTTTGAAAGGCTGAGAAACAGAATGATAAATATTCTTGATGAACTTCATTTAACATTCAATCTTTTCCATAAAAAGTTGAGCTTAATAATTTCTGTTTATCCATAAATACTACATGCACACACACTCAAAATTAGAGTAGCTTACTCAAAGGCCAAGATATTTTTGAAAAACACCCTCCATCTCATGAAATTTTCTAGTCCTGAAATTAGACATGGCACTGAAGTTTCCTAACTCTACTACTAAAAGAAAAGGAGCTCACCTCCAAATCACTGTAATAATAGTATTTTAACCTTTACCTAAAATTTGAGTGAACTGTATGCATAAACAAAAAGTACTTCAGAAGCAGTTCTTCCAAAACAGTGTTTGGATTTGAAATAGTTGTTTCTTTACTGAATACTGAGGATTAGAGTTAGTTGCAGTAGTTTCCTGAAGTTCCTCACAGTACAAGAGTGCAAATTTCAGGCTCACTGAAATACCACAGTCTTGGAAAATCCTAAAAGCTGGGCAATATTGCTTTTGATGTTTAAGTATACTGATGCACATGAGTCTATATAGGGTTCTGTAGAGCTGATTTTTTTTTAATTTTCTATATAAATATTTGTTTCTTGTCTTTCATGAGCATCTATAGAAGACCATTTCAGTAGATTCATTAAACCAAATTTTAAAAAAATAATTATCTGAAGGTGTTGAAAGTAAACATAAAAAGTCTCCAAACATGAAAAACATGAGCAAGGAATAGGTCCTGTTAACTACACCGTAGTTATAAGCTGGCGTCTACAAAGGTACCCACTACTTAACTCATGCATCTGTCTAAACACCTTTAAAACTGTGACTTTTCTGAACACCTTTCGAACATGGCCTGAAGCCACTCAGCTGTGTCAGGGCAATTTTGAGATATTTTACAGGATTCTTTTCCTTTAGCAGGGGACTGTACCATTCCCACACACATATGTATGTTGGCTTACTCAGAAAAGAACTTAAAAACAGTATTACACAATGGGACATATTGAGCTAACAAAAAGAAAATGATGAAGCAATCATTTTCTGTTGAACTCTGTTTTGTTGCTAGGATTTCAGGTGGATTCTTTTTTTGCAAATAGGTTAAATAATGGGACTAATTTTTATTTGATTCAAATCTGTAATATTTCTACACCAGAAAGGTCCCATTTTCCATTTAAAACAAAAGACCTTGGTTTTAAAATGTATGCATTATACTTATTTATTAATCCTACATAAAGCTTGGTGGTGTGGAGCTAGCCTACTCCCTTTCAGGAGTAGTGCAACTCAGAAATTTTTGGTATTGCTAGGAGAACAAAATTTCCATTTGGGGGATAGTGATACTCTGGTTGAGAGTATTCTTCCCAACACTGTAAATATTCCATGGACTGTTCAGAGGACTACCCACGAAAAATCTGAGACAATAGTCTCCAGCAGAGATTATCACTCAAGAGTGGTAATTCTATATGGGAACAGAATATAGAACTCATTGGTGATATTAATAACACCTACGGAGAAAAGCATTTAGGAAAGAAAAATACTGGAAATAACATTTACAGAATCACGTAACTTTCCATGTTACACACCAAAGATGCCCTCACTCAGCAGTGGTTAACATGTGACACCAGTAAACCAATCAGCCTTTACCTCAGGGGTTAGCTTCCTCCTAGGGCTACCTTCAGGACTAGGAATGTTATTAAAATATTAAGGATGAGAATTCACATGAAATGCAGAGTGTTAAAACACAGTTACACACAAGCATTAGAGCCAATGAGATCAGAATCAGGTTAGTTGCAGGTGACAACTGTAATTAGAACCTAGATGTACTCAATTTCTTCATGGAATCACAACAATCGTTCAGGTTGGAAGGGATTGTGGAGGTCAGCTAGTCCAATCTGCTCCAAGCAGGGTCAGCATTAAATTCAGAGCGAGTTGACTAGACATAAAATTATCATTAAATCCTACAAGCCATTCAGTAGTAACAGTTTGACACAATACCTTGAGGTAAGGAAGGAAACAAGCTTTCTAAGTCAAAGAAAGATTACATAAATAATTCTTCAATTACCCTTGATCTGCCCAGATACTTAAAAGGTGTATGTATTCCAGGCAGTTTCAGGGCTGAATAGAAGAGTAAAAGAAGAGTTGTTCTGTCATTTCAAAACAAAACCTTTTCAGCACTCACAATAAGTTTCTCCTACAAGGTTTTATCTCTTCCTTCCCAGTCTGTAGGTTTCTCTCTCTGTGATCGGTTAACCTATCCACCTCAGCACCTACATGACCCTTCAGTAATAGTAGCAGAGTACCTTAAGTACAGAAGACTATATGCTCATAATTTTATTGAGGGATACGGAAATATTATTATCCACATTTACTGACAGAGAACAAGACAAGGACAGATTAACAGATTTGTCCAAGGTCATTCAAGAACTGGGAACTAAGTTATGTCTCTTCAATTCTAGTCTAATGCTTACACCCTTGAGCTACTACTCTTCTTTTTAAATTCTGCTGTCCTTTTTTTCCTATATAGTTGTCTCAATGGCATGTTTACCTTTCTTTCAATCTTAAGAGTGCTAGCTTCATCACATCTTTCCTTGCCCATTTGAACAAGATCATCATCCTTTCTTGTCTTTGTTAATGTTTCACTTCTAGCTACAAGAACCCAATCTCCTTCTCCCTATTTCTTTGGCATAATTTTCCTAGTATATAAGGTTCCCACATCCCATACACAACATTCTGAATCACCTTCTAATTAAACATGCCTGGGATATGGTCTTAATGGCTACATCATTTTTTATCATGTCACATTAGTTTGTAATTCACAGTAGTACATAAACAACTTCTCAAGTAGTCCACACAGTGGTCCTAGTCTGAAAAGCCACAGTGCTTCAACCCCGTAAACCTGGCCCAAACTGGAAATGGACTACACTTGAGGTCTGTCCTTATAGACACTGTGAATACAACTGATTAAAATCACTTGGCTGTGTGAACTCAAGCACACCTGATAAAAGCTGAACAACTACAGCCAGAAGAGCCCATGCTTTTAGAGGCTTGCATCACCAGCTGCCTGGTTTTCTACTACAGCTCCTGCTCAGGCTGACTTTGAGCTCATAGGTATTTTCTTTATTTTCAGATAGCTATGTTGAAGACTTTTAGGATAACTCCACCTATGTTAAAGGACTACCACTCCTGACTACTCCTACCGTAGTGTCACACACTCTTAGCAACCTTCAGCAACATCAGTTGGAAAGAAACCTCAAGTCCTGAAGATCTGGCATGTCAAAGCCTACTGACAGGCTTCAAACAGTTATTCTGAACTTTATGCCGGAATAATTTGTGTGGAAAATGGCATGTTAATAACAATTCATCCTCAGAGCCCTTGCCTCCTGAAGATTTACCAACCTAAGCAACAGAAATGTTGTATCAGTAAACAGAAAAATTTGCCCTAGGAAACAAGCAGCAAGCAATACCCATTTAGGATTATTTACTACACAATTCACAGAGGCACTGTCCTGTTTGTCCCCAGTATAACAAAGGTCAGCCTCTGGATAGAAACACACCACAGTTGAGAGAACAAAGAAGTGAGTCCTTTCACAATGAAAACGTGATGACAGGCAAAATACTTTGTGGGACAAGACAAAATCCATCTCCTTTCACTGAAGCCTGTGTCATTAACTAAAATACTTTGTAGTCTTATGGACCCTGCCCCATCATTATAAACCTAAGAAATAAAACCTGTCAAAATAACTTATATCCTATACAGCTGATTCAGTACCTTAAGTCTTCCAGTCCTAGCATTATGACAAATTAATCTAAGAAACTTCTGTCCAGCCATTCCAACTCAACCATCAGTCAACACCATCATGTTATACTTCCCCAAGAAAGCCATTTCTCCTGTTTTCCTTCCAATAAGTGGGTATCCTCATTCTTACTGAATTCATCTTTTTCTAAAGTCAGAAGACCTGTGTTTTTTCCAGCTTTTAGTGAGCGGTAATTTGTCATAAACTAGTGTGACTTTTACACCTGGATCTGCTCAGTGAAGGTATAAAGGCTACTGATGAATCAGATGGAATTCAGAGCCTAAAGAAAATGTTTCTGCTCTTAGACAACTGGAGTTATTTCTTTCCCCTGTTTTTTACCATACATTTAAAACACATGCTTAAGTAGGTTGTCATTACCCACGCAAGTGAGCCCAGTATTTCCTAATGGGATTACTATGTAAATAACAGCTACAACATTTTCAGGAAAAGGCCTTCAAATGAAGATTTGAAGTATTTCTTGTGTATTATATTGCTATGACATTTCATTTTCATTTTGTTTTACTCGATCACAACTCTTCACCTCAATTTCATAATAAAAACTTGTCATTTTCTGTTGCCCTTTTTAAGAAATGCTAGGATGCTACTCCAGCTTCCCACTCCACTGTGCAATCCGAGCAAGTACTCTCTGCTACATGCAAGCTGTTAAAATATCAATACAACTGGACAAGTACTGATTCTATAGCTGTGCAACTCTTCCTTTGAGTCTCTCTTTTGTTCCTGAAAATCTTACTACACATAATCAAATGAAATCAATGGGATTTGATTTTTAAGTAAGTGATACAAATATTGCCTACTGTGAGGCATTCTGCTTTAAATAGAATCAAGTACAGCTAGAATAGTATGAGCACTAGAATTATTACTCTTTTATACATAATAAGGGCATCAATCTAGGTTTGTTAAAACAGAAGGAATTATTTAGACTTTTATAATTAAGTTATTTTTATAGTTAGAGTCCAGTGAACATATAAAGGTATAAATTTGCAATGGCTGAAAATCAATGCAAGTCTTCACAGTGGGAAAGCTAAAACCAGCACAGTGGATGACTTGGAGGCTAATAAAATAGCACAGAAAGCAGGAGAAAGCAAGCGCATTTGTGAGAAGATCAAAATATTTTTAAAAATCTTACAGAGACACCTAGTTTGAAATATGCAAATATCCCAGTGCCTGTAACAGGCTTACTCACATGTTTAAAGTTAATCAGGTGTGTTCATTTTGGAAGACTTGGATCCAAAAATAAAAGGGATGCGTCATAAAACTTTATTTCTTATTTGCACCTTTATTTGACTAAAAACTACTTTGAAGCCCCCTTCAAAGATCTGAGTGGCAGATTCAGCTCTCATTTCAGTATAACTCAGCATAAAAAGTTCTTTTAGAAGATGCTTTCAATATTTAAGACAATAATAATGGAAGATTTCTGGTTTACAAAGAAAAGATAACCTGCTTATCACAACTTCCTAATCTAAATTGCTTTTTGAAAATCTTTCTCACCTACCATATACTGCACATGGGCAACAAGCATAAGCACATTTTCAAAGAGGTGCAGTAGAAGGGGTTGAACCTCTACTACCAGTACCATAAATTTGTGAGCTTTTTGGACAGAAATGCTGCATGAAATTGAATAGGAATACCACTTGATCAGCTAACTATTCAGGTTTGATAGTGTGTATGCTTCCCTTCGATGCTTAATTTTTATAAAATTCTCTATTCATTTTCAAAAAGCACATTGATTATTATTATTAACAATAATGTTTTCTCATAATAACTAGTGCCTTGTGTGTCAGTGACAATATTTTTTACAACACTTCTATGAGGTCTGTAAAGATGTTTATTACGACCTCCCTAGCTTAAGGTGTCCTGATATGCTGAACACTCACACAGCTCTCATGATAGTTATTGTTGTTAGAGCCTTATGAATACATAATCTGGACTTTTACAGTATCTGTTACATTAAAAAGTAGTTCATAATAATTATTAAATGGTAAAGAAAATCCAGAAGCAGACAAGATATATATAGTGCATATATATAAGATAGATATATATATATATAGGACTGTTGCACACACCAGTGACAAAGGTTGCCATCTGCATGATGACTTTATAAAAGCTGGATACTCTCTAAGGCTTCAGCCCCAGGTTTGCATAGTAACTACCAAAACCCACTTAAATAATTGGGTTGTTAAAGCTGCACAAACATTTTGCTGTCTCTCCTTCTTAGATATTGTTTCTTAGATGTTGCTTCTTAGATTTTACAGCACAGATAACGTCAGTAGTTGGAGACTGTAGGAAAATCTAATAAAATCAAAGGACCTCTTCTTGCCAAGTACAGTGAAAGGTCGTAAGACAAACCAAAGCAGGTTCTTCTCTCCTTATGCCTGCACTGATGTTTCTCTATTTGTTTTGCTGTTGTTTGGTTAATATTTTTTTTTAAAAACTTTGATCACACAGAGTATCCAACAGAGCTTCACTGATCACAAAATATTAAAATCGGATCTTATGTCTTCATAGAGCTAACAGGAGCACTTCCATAAGATTTGGTATTACTACTACATCTGCTAAAATTCTTCTTCATGATGGACAGACATCCACTGAATTATCAGAATTTTCTCTCTTACATTGCTGTGGCTTCCTTTTAAGGCAACTCACACACTTAGAGACCCTGTCTAACTGTTATTCAAAATCTGAGTATGAAAACATTCAAGAGGATATGACTGTGATCCTAAAAATCTCTCAATGTTTTGATGGAAATCTGAAAATACATTCTTTAATTATTTTTTTCAGTCAAACACCAGATTCTGAATATCTTCAGTTGTTAAGATAGATTCTTGGTCCTGCAGTACCACACAGGTGGTTACTACATTCTGCTGAACTATTGCTTTCAGTGGTAGGTATATAAACTTGGAGGTTTGTCCCTTTATACTGAGTGTAAGTCCAGATCCCAAGACACCTCACCACCTTATAACCTAAAAAGCCATACTCCCACGACTTTTCACATTGTCTTTAAGCACTTTTATGGTAGAATACAAAATTATATTTAACAAAATTCTACAGCAAACACAAGAGAGGTTAATTTATCCATTACAAGACATGTTAAGACCAATGGTAATTTGAAACTCTGTAATTATGATGGCTGCTAGACTCCTGACTGAATTCTGTTATATCTGTTTCAGAAAGATTCCTTCCAGTTGAGTTACTGCACAAGGAATACTTAGGAAAAGTCACCTGCAAAGTTTAGAAGGCAGTAAGTAAAAAAATACACCATACAAGTTGTCTTGTTTGGAACAAAAGAAAGAAATTTCCTATTCTTAGGAAATTCCTATAAAGGATAAATCACTGCCATTCTCACAAAAAAAAAAAAAAAATAGCTACCCTTACATAACAATAGCGCTTTCCACCAGCTCTTCTATTTCTAATGTTTAGCTTTGGCCAAACTATGTTTTAGGCTGAAACCTTGTTCTCTGGAAAGAGGTATGTTTTTCTTTCTTGTCAAAGGTAGGTGCTGGTGGTCATTGCTGGACATGGACATTCTGAAAATGAGGACTCATAATGACCAATGAGGTGGTGGTTCCCTACGTTTTCAAAATAGCTGCTGAGGGTAAAATATTAGGTTTCAAACGTGCTTTTTTTATCCTCTGTGCAATTGGCTACTGTATCTGAGAACTTCTAAACTCTTTTAAAAATGTGAAACATGCTATGGGCTTCTTACATTGAAATGTTAAGCAAAATATTGTAATACTTCTAGTATTTTCCCAAAATATTTGTATATCTTCCATGGAAATATTTTTAGGATTTAAGAATACAGTTGTAATAATATCTGGGTTTCCTCTTTTTTGTTAAGTTACTGGTCATCCTATGGTCTCCATTTCCAACCCTGAGAGGTCAGAAGAGCTTACAGCCAGGACTTAGTGACTGAGATGCTCTTACGTATCCCTGTGCGCATACTTCTCCTCCCCCACACACACCAATTCAAGGAAATAAATTACTGTTCATTTTATTTGCTGCAAGAGATATGAGAATAATGGTGGAAGTCTGATAGTGCAGTACGTGATGGTGTAAGTTTTGGCATATAAGATACTACTGAAGTTTGGATAGATGCATTACACATAAATGAAAAACAGGCCATCACAAGCAAGATCTAATAAAACTCATATATCATCATTTTTTTCATGCATTCTTTATAAGATACATTTAACAGGAATACTATTTTAAAAATGTATTAGTTTCTTAGAGAGCTTTAAAACATTTTATAGGAACTGCATTACATACTCTTTAAACTATAAAATCTCAGCACAAGTCCAACACACAGACCTCTGAAAAAGAAAAAAAAGGAGCAGAAAAAAAATTAAAATTATCTGAAAGCTACCAGAGGAACTTCTAATTCATAAAAACAGAGTATCTTAAGTCCAACATTTTAAGAATTTCCAAAGCTATTCTGCAGTCTTGTAGAAAGCTGAGTTTCCTTCTCAGTTGTAACATAACTTCTAGCTTTGAAATACAATGCTTTTATTCTGTCAAATAGCATGCTTTTTTGGCCCTCATCTAAGTAATTTCTGGCCTCCACCTAAGAAGCTGATGGGAAGAACAAACTAATTTTCTGGTAGATCTTAGAATATCTAAAAAAAGAATAAATTCTGGATGTCTGTTAGTGAACAGTATATAAATGTCAAATCACAGGTTCCTCATGATGGCAATTAAGAATTTTATCACCAACACTCAATATACCAGCAATGCTGAAGTTTGATGTATTGCATCACTGTGTGCAGAAGGTAATAGCTGAATGTTCTCAAGAGTAAGCTTGATCTGTTAATCTTGATTTACAAAACTTCCAGGTTTTGATGTTATGTTTGATGAATTGTCGGCATTTGATATTTCATCATGATTTAAAGCTGCTAATGCTTAAACTGCCACTTCTTATTTCTATATATATATATACACAGAAGAGGGAAAACATCCAATATAGAATCTACTAGTTTATAAGTGTCATAATTTATAATACATATAATAATATACATACATGTATATATATGTTCCCATCTGGTAGCCAAGGTCTGTTACTATATTTGATCACAAAATCACTATATTTTCTCTACTCTTAATTTTACCCTGAAAAAAACATTTTCACCTATCCTTTAACAACCAATCAGCTGTTCCCTACCTCATTCAAGTGTGCCCAGTTAGTCATAAGGGTAAATACAACAGATATTTGGAAATCTCATACAGCAACTAGAATCAATATCCAAACATGCTGCTACTCCTGCCTCTGAGCCTAGGAAACATGTATATATACCTAGGTGTTTGTGAGGAAAAGAGCACAGCCAGAGTTCAATCTGTGATGGGACAAGGAGGGATCTGTTTGCTTCTGTTATATTTTTGGAGTCCACTTGAAAAACCTACCACAATGCGACGGTGGTTTTTGCAGTGCCGTGTTGTGTTGATTCTAGTCTCTGTACTCCTACCTAACTGCAAGATGGTTCCTGCACCTACTCACAAGGCATCTGAAGCACGGTGGGACCTCTTCAATCACAGAGGACCAAGAGTGTAAAGTAGTTCACAGGATCATAGTTATAATTATTACAATTAATAACATAATCAAAACAACAACTAATTAATTAAAATATCGATTCTCCTTTAATGAGCAAGATAAGAGTTGGCATTCATTATGGTCATATCACTTACATTAAACATTTTTAGCACGTAGATTCTGATGAAAAATAGGCGCCCAATATTTCATGTTGATCTGGTGTCTAAAAACTTTCTAATCATGCTTAAGAAATATGTCATCTTTCTACTCCTTTGTATCTTCTTATTCCACTCAATGACAAAATAATTGAAGTCATTTGTGATTGATGCTCAATTCTTATTACAGTTATTTCTTGGCTGTAAAATTCTTCCTTCCTGATCTGCCTTCTCGTTCCTCCCTAGAGGTGTGCATGATTTCTCTCTTTCTTTAATTCAAGAACTCCTAACATATGGTTCCCACCAAAGCTTAAAAACTGTCTACTTTTGTAACTGTATTGATCATGACAAAGAGGGAGCAAAATGTCAGATTACTTGCCAGACTATACGTCATTTTATTCAAACATTCATAAGCACTTTTTCAAGAGTTACAATAAATTTATCATTGTAATTTTTAAAAGTGTAATTTATCTCTCTACTCCCTCTTTCTCTTTGTTTCCCAGTTAAAAACCTTAGTGGTGTACCAAAGCTTAATAACATGCACTCTTCTGGGACTTAATAGGCAATGACTGCTGAGGACATGTATGATAGGAACAGCAAAATGTTTTGCCTTCCTCCCTGAAGGCTATTACTTCCTTTTCTTAATAACAGGAAAATGAAAAAGTGGTGGTCTCCCAGCAGTCGGGAGCAGGGTGTGAAGGGAGAGCTCAGATAATGAGTAGTGTAGTTTCCAGTAGTGTTGAGAGGAAAGGTAATCTATTTGTTTCTTAATAAACTTACCTCTTCCATTTTGTCTTTTTACCTGTCTTGGTCAAATAAGCCATACATTTCTAATAAAGCCTCTGAAAAGGTTTTGTACCCATTTTCAAGGGTGGGAGGGGATATAAACAAGTTTTTGAATAAAAAAAATAGTAAGGTCATATAACAGAAAATGCATTTAAAATAATTGTGATATTGGTTAGGTATAAAATCTGTTACACATGTGAAGAATTGAATGTGCTTTGGGGATAAGGTGTTTCACAAACCTTAGTGTTTATTTCTGTGTTATCCTTACATAAACTTTATCAAAAAATATTCCTGGAGAGCTACAGTTAGCTTTTTCATAGCATATACAGTCTAAGTTTAGCTTTTGCTTTCTTTCTCAATCTTCCTATGATGTAAGTTACCAACTCACTTTCCCTTGTAAAATTTCTCAAGTGTCTCCCAAGCCAAAACAGGAATTCATGAAACCAAGATCTTCAGTATGACATAGTCATGGTTGCCTGTTTGGCTCACCCTTTGCACAGTACAGGATACTGTACTGCCAATACTGCTTTTAGTAGGAAAAATACTTTAATGTTACTAGCTACCATGTAGATAACCTCTGCACAAGGAAACTAACATTTGTTCTGTACTAATTTGTTAAACCTCATTATCAGCATATTATTTAAATGGGACAACAACGTGCATTAATATGCTGCTCATCTAAACTGTCTCTTTTCTGAAGCTGGAGATAGTAGAACTGCTACCTTCTCAGTGATGCTTTCAATGGAATCCTGTCCTCTTCTTATTCTGCCTTCTCAGGGTTTCACTTGAATAGATGTGACTCAGCTTCAGGAGGTTATGTGTGCTGGCAAAAGCTTGAAAGGTGTCCAGCATGTATAACTAACACTGACACCAAACTGTTAAAAGTGATTTCTTTGCCACCTTCAGTTCTACTGTAGGGAACTTCAGCACAAACATAAAATTCAACTCATTCAAAATTTCTTTACAAATTGTAATCCCGAGAACTGAGAACTCTCACCAATTCTCAGCTGAGTAACCACACTGCAGATTGCTGGCTTAACAGATTGCAGAACCTCTTCTGGAATATTTTAATGGGATATAGATCCCAGGAAAACATACATTCCCCATGCATATTCAGGCTACCTCCTCAACCTCTCAGCTTCAACCAGTTTACTTCCTAGTGCTATTTTTTTCTTCTCATGTTTGAATACTCAAAGCACTTAGACAAATTCCAGTTGCTCTGTGTTCTCATCTACACTCCTGACACATTTCTGCCTCAGAAAGTTTGGGGCTTGGTGACTGACATTTCTTGTACAGTAACAGATTGGAGGCTGGGGGAGGGATTTATACTTGTGCTGATCTTTTCCTACTCTGTCTGAATGACTTACACACAACGCTATACCAGTAAGCACTACCACACCGAGAGTAACTTAGAACATGCACTTTACTTCAAACCATTGTTTGCAGTTACAGGGAAACACTTTTCTCTTTAAATGATATAGAGTACTTTACAGAAATCCTCTTTAAATAAGTACTCCATATTTTTTCTTTGTTTCTAAATGCTTTGATTTAAAAACATGCCTCTTTGCAACACATTCATGCTTGTACTGAAATGCTTTACCCACATTTTAAGTGATACCATTGTTATTTCTATATACTTTCTGAGAGAAGGCAAGTGATTTATAAATATTTTCCACTTCACTACATATTGCATAAATCACTAGACTGACCTATACTTCAGTGCTTTGTCTGCTCAGCCTTGCTGTGGTTTGGGATCTGGCAAAGGGCTCCTTTATCTCAGGTCACTTTTCAGGTTTGTCAGGATGAAAAGTCTTGAGATGGGTTACTTTGACATTTCTTTCCAACTTTCATTTGCTGTTTAAAAAGAAGTCAGCTCCCAGTGCTGTTTTGTGACAGCAGTAAAGACTAACATAAAACAGCTTCCTTGTAATTTTGAGGCAGGCATTTTACTGGAAGAAGCAAATCAGCATTGTCCTTTAAGGTATTCTCTCTTTTTTGCACTAACGCAGAATCCTTCCTGTGCTGCCTCTTGCTACACATTTAAAGCAGTGCTTGCTTCTCTTGGTTTAGGGTGAATGCAATGAGTCCAGAGCAATCACACACTCTCTCTCCTACAGGAGAAACGAAACAGGGAGATTTAAATCAAAAAACAGCTTGGGCACTTGTGCAACAATTCTCTTATTGGTTCATCTTCACACATATATTGGGAAGAGAAAACGGTTCTTCTTCCTTTTGGTGCATGAGTTTATGGAAGCAAGGGCAAGGCTACTGTATGTGGCTTCTGAATTGTTAGGTCTACAAAATCATCTTCTACTGCCACAAGGTATTACAGCAAGAAAAGTCCATGAGGCTGGACACAGATTTCTCACAGTTTTCATGTCTACATCAACTGCACATTCACTTCCAAGCTCTTATTCTGTATTCAGAAGCAACCCCTTGTTGCAAGACCACTCTGTTAAATTTCCTGCTCCTGAACTTAGCTATCACTTTCCCAAGCAGTCAGTTCCCTACCTAATGGTATCTAAAAATCTGTTCATGCTTGTAACTAAAGTAAGCTTGAAATGTTTTTGCCTTTTCCCTCCAGATATAATTTGTATACTTCTCCTTCAAAGTATTGTATCACTGTAAGTCCTTTGTCTGCTTTTTTTTTTTTTTTAAAAACTAGTCTTGTCTATCTGCCACAAGAAGTCATTGTCTCAGATTTTCTGTGCTACTTTGCTAGTGATGGATTTTCACATATTAAACTGAAGTGAGTTCAGTTTCCATTCTGCTTCTCTTCTCTTACTACAATCACTGTTTAGTCTCCTGCATTCCTACGGATGCTGTACCCAGGCATCATGATAGCTTGCATCTGCTTTTACTCTTTTTTTTTTTAATTGACATCTGATGGTTAACACTGCCTTTCCCAAAGACCATATTCTTTCTTATATCTTCACCTTATTTTCTCATCCTTTCTGTATCAACGCCAACATTTCATTTAAAGATCTTAGATTAATTTATCATCCCTTCTCCTCTAGCTTCTGCACCTACAACATAAAATTCCTGGTAATTAAATATCCATCTCACCTAACCTTCCCTTTAAGCTTTGCCTGGTTTACAAACATATGTGTCATCACCTGACAAAGACCACCTAACCTAGGTGATTCATAATACAATACTCTGTATTTTGAAGAAAACTTCTAGGAGGAGAGAGAAATCTCCCCACTGCTTCTAAAGATGCTCCTTCCTCAGCTCATGAAATATCTTATGATCAAATACTTCAGGCAAATAATCACATTTTGAACAAGCCAAGTCCATAGAGACTTCTGTAACACCTGTTTGGCCCAACTAACATTTCAGTCCATTAGAAGCCCCATTCATTTTAAGACAGCTACTTGTGCATTTGGATACACTTTAATAGCAGTAAATGGATATAGCTTGCTGACAGCTTGGTAGCATTCAATTATTTGTACAAGTTTTGATAAAGACAAATTTGAAAAGCAAGCGATTTTCAGCAGACTTAACCTTGTCTGATAAGGGATTGAATGGTTACCAAAAAAATTGAAAAGGTCTGGAAGACATAATCTCCTAAGGAGAAAGACACTGGGTTTTAAAGCCTTACATTTTCTGCCTACCTTTCTTTGTTGTGCCACATAAATAGCAAGACTGCACTTTTCTGTTCCCATGAGTATAAACTGGAATAAAACTGTATGTTTTGTTTGGATTTTTGCTATGAGTGTCTTCTACTGTTACCATGCAAGTGAGATAAATGTAGCTGATAGCAGTGCTGGGAACCTTCTTTCTCAGATATGACTGTCCAACCAACCCTGACCAGTTCCATCACTGAACATCTCTTTGCAGTGACACAAGCACAGAAGAAAATTGTGCCTCCCCTTTTCTCTTTTGCCTGGACATCTCCAGTGTCACAGTACAGGGAGAATTGCAACACTCCAGTCCTTTTCAGGATACACTGAAAATATCTGAGAGTGAGAAAAGTGAAAAATGAGGATTTGATACTCTGGATATTTGACCAGTTCAATCCTAATGGAAACTACTGCTGCTCTTGAAACCGATACGCAATATATTTATACCAGACAGTAAAAACATTATTCCAAAATTCTGTTTCCCTGTGTTATTACAAAATGGCAATATTGTTTTTAGCCTATTTCCTTTAACCAGATTGACAGAATTACAGGTTGACATTACTGTGAAATTTTATGATATATTATGTTAACTCTGCCAGTTTGATTAGCCTTGATTGACAGCTAGTACCTGCACAGAAAATTAAATATCTCAGCAATGTAAGAGCAGTGAAAAGTGTATTGACTCCTTCATCGGTATAAATATACAGGTGACTACAAGTAACAAGAAATATATAACAACAGAAGAAGAAGTCATAGTATTACATATAGCATTAAAATAATAATCTTAATGATAAATATATTCATTTAAATTTAAAATATTGATAATTTATATTTTCTTTCACCTAAAACACTCTGCATTTGACAAACTTTTTACAAGCACACTGACAAACATACCAAGTCTGAAAAAAATTAAGATCTTTCATTCTGTAGACATGCTGTTCCTAGAAATGTAATACCACAACTGAGGGACTAAATTTAAATATCTCAGCACATGCAGTGGCTGCACCTGAGCTATTATATCATAATAATGCTTCTCTCCTAGAGCATCCTCATCTGTTATCTGAACAGAGGCTGAGATTCTTTTAGACTATAAAACTGGATGCTCAGATGCCTAGTGAACTCAGCAGAGAAGCTGTGCATTCTCCCTCTGTCTTTGGGGTTCAAACCTGCACTTTGAAACAGGTGTGATTGGAGGTTCTCGACTAATGCTGTAGATGACAATAATTCATATCACAAGGTTACTGCATGTTACAAGACGTAACAGGACACCATTTCCAGAAACTGCTCTGCACTTTACCCGTACAGAAGTATGAGAATTTAGGAAGGAGTGCAGAGGGAACCTGGACTTTTTTATGTGCAAAAAATTCTTTGAAGTAATCTCATAGGTGGTGAATGGTTTAGATTTTCTTCACTTTATTAGTTAAATGTCTTAAAAGACATGAAGAGTATGAAAGACCTTCTTTTTCACTGTGTTTGGTACTCTATTTGCTCAAATCATCATCTATCTTTTCAAAAGCATATTGATTGCCCTCTGAAAAGGACTTAATGTTTGCCCCTTTTGCTGTAGCTCTTTTAGGTTCTGATTACTTTAGCGGCTGGATGTCTTCCATTAAATTTCCATCTTAAATTTATTTGTGGCCAGCTATTATGAAACTCTTCCTGAAACTAAATGATCCTCCAACATAAAATGGTTTCCAGGGTCCCTGGCATTCTAAACACCCCAGGGAGAGCAATCGTATCATCTCCTAGCCTTTCTTTGTGCTAGTTACACCTAATTTCTGCGCAAATTTTTTAAAATTTCTGCATTTTTCATTCTCCCCATCTGCAGATAAACAAGCCATTCTCTTGATGATCCTCAAAGTCTTTATCAGTATCTTTCACACTTTGAATTCCCTTTTCCTTAGCACAGGAAACTCCATGCCCAGCCCAACAGTGACAGCTCCTCCTTGGGAACAGATGGATACCTCCACACCAGAATGTCATAACCCTCAGTAAAACCTTTCCATGTCTCATTTCCCTCTTGTGCTGAGCATAAACCCATATATGCTCATACAGAGCTTGCCAATACAACACCCTGCAGCAGGGCACACACCCTGGAGACAAAGGGAAACCCTGGAGCAAGATTCACAATAGCCCTTGGCTGGGGACACCCCTGGTACTACCCACTGGCACCCAGTATTTCATATAACTTGGTATAAATCATTCCCTTCTACACCTCTACCAGTAGCATCCAATCTCCCCCAGAACCATCACTCCAGCCTTAGGATTACATTTGACTTTATCACGTTGCATCCAAGTGGTGCCTTTTAGGCTCTCGAAGATCAATTTCTCTATTTCATTCATTCCTATCTGTAGAACTCCTTCCCAGCTCTAAGAGAATTTAGTACTATTAGTCCCCAGGTGCAGCATTTTGCACTATCTGCTATGCAATTGAACTCCATTTCTGCTACTCTAGTCCTCAAAATTATTCAGGCCTGACTGCTGCTCTCTCTTAGTTTTGTGTCACTAGTCAAATTTTTTCAGCTCTTGAGAAGTTCCTTAAATATATTCTCTCCTTTAGGAAGCTCCCTTTCACGACTATCTCACTTAACTTAATTTTTTACACCCAATCCACAAATTAGCAATTCTTATGCTGACACCTATACTTTTTGGGTGAATAAATAATTTCTGAAACAGCATTCTAGCAAATTATGCTCCAGAAAGACTATCAGTAGTTAGCATTTTTTCCCCAAAAAAGTCAGCTATCTAACTAGAAAGATATCAGGTTAATCTTGCATGATCTGCATTTTCTTTTTTTTTTCTTTTAATGAAAATTTAATTTCATGATTCTTCAGCCAGGAGAACAAAGTAAAATATCATGTAATAGAGTCTGGTCTTATATTTCTATATCTTTCCATAAATAACAATGTAACCTTTCTAACTTCCATTTTTAATTAATTAGGTCCATATAGACAAACCCTTTTGGCCTTTGTAATAACATCCTGAGCTCAAGCATGTTGGAGGGGCAAATCATTTCATGTAATATTTCAAAATAAATGCCTCTTCATCCATAGGCCTGTAAGATCTGCTTCAAGGGGAAAAAATGATGAGAAAATAAACAAAAAACCGAAAGGCTTATTGTCCCACAGAAATGTTTAGTAATAATTTTAAAGCAAGACTAATGCCAGAGATTGGGAGCAGCGAATTTTATTTGACTATTTCTTCAAAATATACTGGTAGCAAACTCATTAAGTAATTCACTTACCAGGATTAGTTTTTTTAAAAAACATCTATCATGTTTTTATTAGAAAATGGTAATAGGAAATTTTTCAGGAATAGAGGTTTTAAAGAATAGAGTTTGTGTTGCACTTTCTTGTCTTTTAACCTGCATTACTGATGTCATAGAACAAAAATGTGACTCATTAATTTAGCTATGCTTTAAATAATAAGTTATGTATTTGTTTGAAATTTTCTTTAAGGCAACTTTTTTTTTCTATTGTTAAATTGTTATTTTTACACAAAATTCAGATTTACCTCCATCCCTTAGTTCAGGATGAAATCCAGGCATTTCCATCAAAGGAAACATTACTGAGGTACTGGCAGAAATAGAAAGTGTGTTTTCACTGCAAACTTCTCTGTGAAGTTAGTTCATTTCTCAGTGGATGTGCAAACATTCTAAGTTGATTGTGGCTGATATCTTCGTAGCAGTCTCTTTAGTTTTCTATCTTACCACTACAACAGTCAGAAGGTTGTAAAAAGCTAAGCTTAAAAGCCTTGTGAGCTTGCACAGAAAATTAAGATGAGAGAAAATTATGATTCTAAGGCACATCTGAGTATCCTAATTAGCTTTTGCTGGAGTACCTCACATTCATGCTATAATGGTACATAGGAATATGAATTGATTCCAGAGGGAAGTCTGGTACAGTCAATCAGTCTCTCCACTCATGAGGAGACAACTACTCATGAGGAGACAACTGTCCTGGTTGAATAAGCCTGTAGACCTCTGGGAGATCATATTCCTTCAGCTACAAAGCCCTTTTGGACGCATGTCCTTATCTTGCAATGAAATCTTTAAAAGCTTTCCTCCCTGGTGAGACATACATAGAATATGGATTTCCTTTTGCACTACAAACTCCGCCTAGATAAAAAGGACATACTGCTGTAACTTTGGCACTATTGGAATGGAAGAGAACAGAAAAAGGATAGCAGTGATGAGAAAATATAACCACAAATGCATCCTGCCTCAAAAAACCTCACCAAATTCTATGTATTTGGAAATGTCGTGTCTATCAACTGTCACTTCCATGAAGAAAGTAACTGAACACACCTGGAATTAAATTCAGAAAACAGTCAATGAAAATAAAGTTGGTCTATTTTGAAAAAAATAAACATGTTAAATAAATGTGATAGCTGCTGGTCCATGGTGTGGAGAACAAAGTGAACATTTATTTTCAAAGCATGCACCTCAGTTTATTTATATGAAATCAGCCTGCCTTTCATCATATTACCAAACTAAAGTTTGTTAGTAGAAAGGCATAAGAAAATGAAACAAAGGCAAAAGCAAAGCATCCCCTCCTGGCACGTGCTCCAGGTATTGCATTTGTCAGGTCTGAGATGCAATTTGGCACACAGCGCACACAAGCCTTTAAACACTCTGCCGTTCAAGCCCAGGTATCTGGGACTGTATGTTTAAGTTCATGACTTAAAAGCAGCCCAGAGTTCAACAGACAACAGGATCCAACTCCAGAAGCACTAGACTGGCTTTGGGGAGGGGAACCACTGAGGGTGCTGCCTCAGAGAAAGCTGGTTTTGCACACAAGCTGCTTAATTTAAATAGCAACAAGCTGTTAATTCAAAGGCTGGAATAGTGCTGGCTGTAGAGATCCATGACCATTTGCTGATGATGTTGGAAAGTATATGGAAATGGACATCTGAAGAGTTCAAGGGACATGCAACAGTTTTAGTATTATAAAAAACATGAACAGAAACCTACATGCCAGAATGTAGAGGTGTAAACACAACATACAAACATCACATTAAAACATAACAAAGGTAAATAAAGCAAGGACATTTGTCAGTGCAAGTTCAATGATCTTTCCTAACTTCATTTAAAAAAATATTCCAAATATTTGGATTATATCAAAGTATTTGCAACAGACCTCACATGCATGAAACAGTTGCTTCACAGAGAAAGTGCATGACACTCTCCCTTTGAATGCTGGCTTGGATATATTAATATGTGTTCATCACAGCTTCAATACAGTAGTTTAGTGGTTTCATGTAGTGTCCTTTAACAAATTCTAGAAAGATTTTTTCAGTACTGGTTTTAATGGGAGCTTTTTGTTTGTTTTTGTTATTTTAAGAGGTGCTTGATCTCCACACTATCCAAGACCTAATTTTTGACACAGGAAGAAAAGATGCTATATGACCATTTTAGCAGTTCATTACTTTATCACACATATTTGGGTTAATTTACTGTTAACCTTTCATGAACTTTTTGAGTACAACTCAGATTGTTCTAGTTCAAGGACTATTACTCATGTTTCCTTGTTTAAAACTTACAGTCTTGTTTTGATTAAGACTCCACTGGCTTCTGTTAAAGTGCCATGTTTCCAAGCATTCAAAAATTGTTTTGCATTCAAAACTTGCTATTAAGAAATAACTAATTTAAATAATGTCTAGATAATCATTGCCCTAAAAAATCTGGACATTTCCCAATTTCTATAATTTCCAGATGACACACTAACATGTAGAGTTTTCTTCTTCATCACTCTGCCTACAAGAGCTGAAAATTTGAACAATCACCTGACATAAATCAGATTTCTGCTTTTGGTAAGATCATATAAAACAAATTCCCACTGTTTTATCAACTGCTCGGATTTTCACATAGAAATATTTAAGCATGTATCTTTTCAAAAAGTATGTCAATGGTTTTTCATCAGGAATAGAAGATAAAGAACAGAGTCTCCAAACCATGTAGTTTTTATATCTGAAAAATGCAGAAGAGCAACCATGCCAAATAACACTATAATCTGACTATGAAAGAAATAAAAATAAAAATCTGGCTAAGTCTGAGAGCACAAAAATCCAAATTAAGTCTAAAGGCACTAGTTATGACTTCATTATTAGAGCAATGCTAAGTTTTGTAAGTCAAAATGGGCCAGTAGTCTCCAGTCACACATTTCTTGAAATACATTTCTCGAAATACATTTCTCTACCTCTTGCACTTTTTAAGAACATCTTTAGGTATTAAATATTTCAAAACATCTTGAACTGGTGCATAACTAGGACAACTGGAATTGCTGTCCATGGTGTGGATTTTTTTTAATAAGTTATATGTCACCCTTGGTTTACAAGCAAATAATCTAGAGAAATGGCTTTACAAATGGTAGATTTGCAAAAATAGCCCAATGGCTTTCTTTGACAGTTGGGTCTGTAGACAATGAAATTTTGGCAGATAAAATGGGTGTTGAATTCTTACTGCATCTCAAATAAAGCTTAATAAAAACATATGACATACTGTTTGATAATACTGAATTCCCCTTCCACTGCCAAATTACCATTCCAGTTACTGGTTCTTCTCATCATGGAAAACAATGATATACTCAGGCTGAATGAAACTGTAATTTCATTGACAGGGGAATGGGGAGGTGTGCTCTGTGCAGAAGTGTACAGCAAAATGTGGAGATTAAAAGGGGAAACATTTGAGATGTGCAGTTTGTATATTCCCATTGCTTACACAAATATTATCCTAAATATGCTATAGTTTCTGTTCTTAAAACAGATGTGGTTAATACAGTTGTAAAAATAAAACATATGTTTGTACCAGAAGCAATGTAAGGTATATTATTGTAAAAATGCTGGGTTTTCTTCAATGTAGAAATAAACAGACACAGAGACATGCACACCCAGATCAAAACAACAAAATGTAAACATTCAATGCAGTAAAACTGAGAGCACATATTGCTTATTTAGAGTGAAACATGTTATTGCATAGCTGCAACTCATTCCAAAATAAATATCTTGATTGCTAAAATTAAAATGGAAAAGAAAATAAGACTTTTTTTAATATGGCAAATTAAAGGTAAGACACCATGAAAAAAGAACTCATAAACAAGTTTCTTTCAAAACAAAATTAAGAAGCTAGTTTCTAAAAATTCACCGTGTTTTGTCAGTCTGTGGCACTGGTTCAGTACACAAAAGAAAACTGTAAGTTCATTAGTGATTTGATCTAACTAATTAGGCTGAATACAAGACAAGCACTGGGCAAAAGCCATGTCCACTAACTCCCAGATTCACAGTGATATTAGAGGCATTTCCTGGACATTACTATAGCCTAGGTTCTGAACATGGCATTTGACCTGTAACTGAGTACCAGTCTCATCATTGACAGGGAGGCAGATCACTGGCCCTGCCTAATGAGTACTTCCATATAATTTCTAGGGCACCGTGCTGTTAAGGTTTTATTTTATTCAGGAGGCACATTCAGGTTGAATTGAGCCTCTGAAGAATTCTAGTATTTCTGCCTTTGTATGCAGTATTGGTTTGAGTGCCAAACAATCTCTCCTCTATACTGAAGCGAAGACAACTCTTTCTTCATAATAATCCATTACTCTGCTTTGATGGAAGTTCTGCTGGTTTTGGCTGGTGTAGAGCTAACTTTCTACACAGTGTCTGGTATAGGGCTGTGTTTTGATTTGAAAAGTGATGATAATATAGAGATGTTTTTGTTATTGCTGAGCAGGGCTTACACAGAGCCAAGGCCTTTTCTGCTTTTCATACTGCCACGCTGGTAAGGAAGTTGAGGGTTCATGGGAGACTGGGAGGAGACACAGCCAAGACATGTGACCCAAACTTATCAAAGAGACATTCCATACCATATGACATCATGCTCAGTATATAAAGGCGGGAGGGGGGGGAGAAGAAGGATGAAGAGGGGGATATTTGAAGCGATGGTGTTTCTTTTCCCAATAAACCAGTATGTGTGATGGGACCGTACTCTTCTGGAGAGGACTGAACATCTGCCTGCCCATGGGAACTTGTGTGTGCAGATTTTGCTTTCCCAGTTAAATTGTCTTTATCTCAACCCATAAGTTTTCAAACTTTTACCCCTCTGACCCTCTCCTTGATTCCACTGATGGGAAAGTGAGCTGAGTGCTGCTTGGCTGCTGGCTGGGTGGGGTTAAACCATAACAGAAGCTTAACTCCAGCATAATCAGCTTCCCTTGCATTAACCCTCATGAAATGCAGCAACCGGAATCCACCAGACAGACCTGACTCCAAAATTCCTAGGAGGGCATCTCCCTCTGCTTCCCCCCAACTCTGGGAAAGTGGGGGTGTGGGAAATGAGGGGAGAGAGAAAAGTTGCCATTGCTCTAGGGGATGAGCCTTTGAAGGACCTTAGTGCTACAGCTGAGAGTGCAGTCTGGTCTCCACATGTCCTCCATGTCCTGTACACCTCCAGAAGAGAGGAGGAGGCCTCTTTTGTAACATCTAGTGAGCCTTTTGTCATTTTGCTTTAGAGTGAAAGGTACAGCAGTAATACTGGTTTTGGTACTGAAAACCACATCTACCCAAATCTACCCACTCTGCTGAACAGTTTAGCTAAACAGTTTTGCCAGATTCAAATGAAGAGACGTACAATCACAATAGAAAGTGGACTCCCTTAAAGCCAGCACTGCTTACAGCAGTTATAAGAGTAATATGAGGCAGAGTACAATTTTCATTCACTTAGCTAGAAAAGCTAACTGATTTTTCTGGAAATTATTTTATAGGTTTTTTTAACATCTGCGTAGAGGAAGTTCCAAGTGAAAAAGGAACATCTCTGCTTAGACTGTCTAGGGTTAGGCCTGTCTGAGTATCATTTGGAATATTTCAAAACAGATCCTTTAGGCGGTTTTACAAACTAGTATATCTAAGCTGCCCCTATAGAATGTGATTCAGTATGTGTTCATACTTACCTTGCCTTTATTCCAAAAAATATTCTACCCTAAACCCTGTGTCATTTATTTTGCAAGTGTAGCAGCATGTCTTAAGCTCCAATAGTAGACCTGAAAGCATACGGTATTCACACTCCTGACCCGCTACAGACTAACACACTAGCAGACTAGTTAGAAGACAATTAGTGCAATTTCACATTTCCTAGCAGCCAAAAAATTTCATGTTATTTTAGTCACAGTGGATGGATGCCAAGTTCACTGGAAACAACCTTGCTGATTTACCAAGTCCATTTTAATACTTTAGAAATACTGTTAAAACATGGCTCTCCTAATTACACAGGGATCAGTGCAGTGTCCCTCTCACCCAGGACTCTCCCAGAAGGGCTGCAATCACCTGCATTCTCCTTAATTTCACCATGCAATTCCAACTAATTTCATCCTAGTACAGTGCTGTCAGACAACTCCCATGTCTCTGCGGTTTTAATCGATTAGCTCAATGTCTCTATAATGCATCACCAGCTGCCAGGCACAGAACTGGACGCTTCGCAAGCATTTCAACTAAAAGACAGTTTAATTACTATAGCAGCATCTCAAAGGCATAGGCACAAGGACTTGCAAAGGAATTATTAAAATATTTGGTGTCAACAAACCACTTTATAACCGAGCGAACAGTAACAATAAAAATGTAGGAAATAAGGAGAAAGTCACATTTTTAAATAGTCCATTTTAATAGACTCTAATGTATTCAAGCAAATGGACTGCCTTAAGTATTACTGTTTACACAATGCAATTGTGCTTTATGATAATTGTTTAGCTGCAATACAGACATGTAAAAATTGACATTGCTGTCAATAAATTACAATACAAGAAAGATACCTTCAATTAGAAAATAGTTGAAGTAAGCAAATTAGACAATAAATAGACTGCCTTAAATTAATAAATTACTGAACCAGACTGTAAACTTTGGTTTATTCCTTAAACCACTTCTGTGCACTGCTGCTCACATGAGCGCAGTGAAACGGTCGTGTGGTTGCCTGTCTGAAGTGAACACATGCAGAGGGGAAATCAGACATTTAAATAGCAGCACTTTTAACAGAACCAAAAGCAAGGTTGCAGATCAATGAGACAGATAACCACACAAATTTATGGAAAATCCTTTCTTCCCCCTCAGTACAAAGCTACAGTATGGTCAAAAAAGAGTAGTCAACTTTTCTTCTGCTGTACAGGCAGAGACAAGGAAGCCAAACTATACAAATCCCAAACAGTCAGATCTAGCAGCTCTCTCACAAAACACACATGGAACTATGCTTCATGCTTTGCAAGACTCAAAGAATATGACTGCAAACCATAGCAGGATAATTGAATTTAAAGCCTTTTCCAGTTGACATAAATGCTCACTCATTTGCTCAAAGCTCTCCTTCCACATAAGGCTTACAGTAACCTCAGCCAGGCTGTATCCTAAAACTGGCTATTGATGGGTTGGCAGGTGCTGGGAAAGAGTTCAAGGTCACATGCTCCACTCCAGTGGGAGATGTCTATATTTGATCTTGGTGACCTCTTTCAGCAGTCTGAAAGGATGGCATTGACAGAAGCTGCATAAAGGCTTGCCCATTCTTCTTTACTACAAGGAGGGTCACTATGATTTATCACCTTTGTGATGGGAAGAAAAGAAAGAGATGGACAAAAGAAAACTTACTGCACTTAAAGTTCCAAGAACCTCAGGGCAACGCTGCAGGTAAATGGGAAATAATAACATTACAAAGTGTTCCGGCCTCGCACTGTGCCAATGCAGTACGTGAGCATGAGAGACTACAAGTCATCACACTTCTTAGCTGGCTCATTTACATCATTTAAAACATGCTGTTTCATTTGATTAACTCTTTTGGTGGAATCTCAACCATCCGATTTTCCTCAGTGCTATAAAACAAATCTGGGTCACAGGGACATATAAAATCTGAGGTTCTCTGTTTTAAAAGCAGAAAACTCTATTAAATATTTCCACTACCTAACTCTCATGCTAGCTTTGCAACATACTGCCTTACAGTAAGTTCTTGCAGAACGGCAGGAACCCTTTTTCTTTCATTTACCCTTTTGCATCCTGTGGTATTGTGCACTTAAGTCAAATGCACTGACACCTCAGTTTTCACTTCTCTTCTGGAAATATGAGCATGCAAACCTGCTTGGTAGCTAAAATATTCACTAGTCATCAGCACAGCACAAGGCACTCCTGTAAAGTAAATGGTAAGTTAAAAGATACTTTTTTAAAATTCATATGAGTATAATCAGTTCAGATTTAACAAATTAACCATTGTTATGACTTTTTTTTTTAATCTGGACAGGACATAAGCCTATCCTCATATTTAGAATAAGTATGTTCCAGATTTTTTTAACCTTAAAAAAGTTAACAATCAGTACTCATGGTACCATACTAGCTTAAGGCATTTAAAGGCATCTACATTGTCAAGTCTGTAACACATTTATAATTTATATTTTAAAAGTAAAGCCTAAAAAATTAATTCCCCTTTGAATTGTTGTTTTCTTCATGCAGCTAATAAAGCTAATGTGCATGGAAGATATTGCTGTTCAGTCAGAAAGGAATAAGGAAATAGTGCAAAATACCTCCAAAATAATCATAATGTACTAGGTTTGTGTGGCTACGTTTTGGCAGTGGGGGTGCTAGAGAAGTGGCTTCTGTGAGAAGCTCCTAGAAACTTTTCCTGTCTCTAATGAAGCCAATGCCAAGCAGCTCCAAGGCAGACCCACCACTGGCCAAGGCAGAACACATTAACGACAGAGTTAGCACCTCTGTTAAGGGAAAGAAGTCATTGCGCAGAAGAAAATTGCAGCCCTAGAAGAGAGGAGTGAGAATTTTTGAGAGGAACAGCCCTGCAGACACCAAGGTTCGTGAAGAAGCAGGAGGAGAAGGTGCTCCAGCCACTGGAGCAGAGATTCTCCTGTAGCCTGTGGTGGAGACCATGCTGAGGCAGGATGTGTTCCTGCAGCCCATGGAGGTCCATGGTGGAGCAGAGATCCACCTGCAGCCCTGATGAACCCCAGGCTGATGCAGGTGGATGTGCCCAAAGGAGGCTGTGACCCTGTGGAAAACCTACACTGGAGCAGGCTCTGGGCAGGACCAGTTGCCCCATGGAGAGAGGAGCCATTTCTGGGGTAGCATTATTGGTGAACTTGTGACCCCATGGGGGACCCATGCTGGAGCAGTCTGTTCATGAAGGACTGCTCCTCATCAAAGGGATCCACACCGGAGCAGTTCATAAAGAACTACAGCCCATGGGAGGGACCCCATGCTGGAGAAGTCCATGGAGACTGTCTCCCAAGGATGGAAACCCATGCTGGAGCAAAGAAAGAGTGTGAGGAGCCCTCCTCCTGAGGAGGAAGGAGTGGCAGAGACAATGAGTGATGAACTGACTGCAGTCCCCCAGTCCCCATCCCCCTGCATCACTGAAGGGAGAGAAGGTAGAGAACTTGAGAGTAAAGATAAGTCCTGAAAGGAGGGAAGGGTGATGAGAAAGTGTTTTTAAGATTTGGTTTTATTTATCATTATCCTACTCTGACTTAATTGGTAATTAATTAATTATTTCCCCAAGTTGAACCCATTTTGCCAGTAATTGGTGAGTTATCTTCCCCTGTCCTTATCTTGATACATGACCGTTTCCCTATGTTTTCTCTCCCTATGTCCGGCTGAGGTGGGGAGTTGGCAGAGTGGCATTGGTGGTGGCCTGGTATCCAGCCAAGATCAAACCACCATACATGGTAACACTGCACAAAAAGAAAATCTACCTTAAACTCACAGTTGCTATGATTCTTGTTCTTCATCAGCACATTACTGGTCAGGTCTACGGAATGGTTAATTTACATTTTCCAGTATTTACATAGCATCTGCAAGGGCAAATGCACTCAGCACAAAGGCCTGAGTTGGTTTGTTCATTGGTTTATTTAAAAGATTTTATTGAGAAACAAAAGTGATCACATAATTGCAAACTTGGGGATGCAGCAGGATTATCAAAGATGTTATCTTACCAATAGACCCCTACTAATATAAAACTATTATTTAATCTGTGTTTAGGTGAAGGGTTAATGTGACTCTTGCTACACTAACTTGTTTGTTTAAAAATTGATTTCTAATTTCCTTGCTTAATTATGGGAAGCACCAGGAGGAGTCTTGAGGTTTGGTGTTTCTGGGAGTTTTTTTCAGAGTAATATCATACACAGACAACAGCATATCCTTGTTATTTTTTTTTTTTATGCTGCTTTGTAATGAGTTGAGAACTGCTTCTTATTCATAATGTCTACAAACAAATTTAGCCATTTCACCCTGGAGAATTATCCATTGGATTTTCCAATGTCTGATTAACAAGTGTCTAGAGACCATTGTTCCCAGGGCTATCAATCTTCTGCTCTACCTTAATTTTTGTCCAAGGCAGATTTAACGACAGCAGTTCTCTTCCCAGGAAGTTCTTAGTTTCTGGGAGCACAACATACTTCAAAATGATTTAACTTTTCTACAACTGAGATTATATATTCACTTAATTTTCAAGGATCTAATAGAAGAAAAAGCAACCAAACAAAGAAGACAACTAACATGAAAACCATAGGTGTAACACCTTTTTCTCATGTGCAAATCTGCCCCTAGATGCTGTAACGGCACACACGCACACTCTCCAAACATAAATTCTAGCTCAGATTCATTTAATACTGATTTGACTTCAGAAAAAGGAAAAGGTATTTAATTCATTATCACCCATCCCTGAATTAGAAATATGAATGTGAAAAACTCTGTTACTAATTTTAATTGCACTATTCCCTCTCCACAGGAGGCTGTTAAATTGGTTTGGTGAAATAGTAGTGAATCACATCAAAGTAGTGGGATACATTTTATAATATATCTAAATAACTATCCCATTTTCCCAGCATGTTGCTGTGTATTTTAAGTATTAATATTATGACTCTAGTTTAGAAGAATGTAGCTTTATTTTATTCAAATAAATTTTCCTAGTACTGTGTGTTAGTACTGTTAAAAATCAGGCTAAATTCTAAGTGGCTATCAAGTAATAAAGGAGAAACATTTACTGCAGAAGCCAACATGAAAATGTGTTTGCCTAGTCATAAAACACTCATGAAAGGAGCTTGCAGATGCATCATTTTGATACAATAATGGTCTTTCCCATCTAATCCCACTTTTTTTTCCTCCTTCAGCTGCAATGTTTATTACCTGAACCTAGAATGGGTTTGCTTGTTTGCTTGTTATGCTTTGTTGCAATTCTATCAGGTTAGACACTAACATTTCTCCATAGATTTGTAGCATTATTATTTCCACATATCACCAACTACCACCCAGGAGTGCAACACACTGTCAGACATCGACACTACCCTTGGCACTAGTTTTGTAAGACCGCAGAAGTCTAGATGGCTGAAGAGCTTCAAAAATGTCCAAAGAGAAAACTTTGAAGAAATAGACATCATACTGCAAGCAAAGGTGTTTAGAAGCAAGATTTTCAAAACATGCCTATATTATGCTGATAGAAGAGCCAAGTATTTCAATGCTTAAAGACATTGAGTGCCTGTATAAAGAACCTCCCACTGTAAGTAGTCTCAATATTGACTCACTAATTTTGAGGGACCATGCAAGACTATCAGAATGGCTGGGTTGGAAGGGACCTTAAAGATCATCTACTTCCCAATCCCCCACCATGGGCAGGGATGTCACCCACTTGACTAGGTTGCCCTGGGCCTCATCCAACCTGACCTTGAACACTTCCAGGACGGGGCATTCACATCTTCTCTGGACAGCCTGTTCCAGTGCCTCACTACCCTCACAGTAAAGAATTTCTTCCTAACATCTGATCTAAATTTCTTCTCTTTTAGTTTAAAAGAGAAGTTTATATGGGTCTATCTACCCATATAAAAAGTCCCTGTCCCTCTTCTTTATATGTTCCCTTTAAGTTCTGAAAGGCCTCAATGGGGTGTCCCTGGAGCCTTCTCTTCTCCAGGCTGAACAACCCCAATTTTGAACAACTCTGTCTTCACAGGAGAGGTGTTTCAGCCCTCTTATCATCTTTATATCTCTCCTCTGGACCCACTCTAACAGGTCCACATCTTTCTTGTACTGGGGGCCCAGACCTGGATATAGTATTTGAGCTGGGGTCTCATGAGGGCAGAGTAGAGGGGAAGAATGACCTCCCTGATCGGAACAGAGATTAAAATTCTGCAAGGAGTACTATTTATTAGACTCATAAAGAGAAATTTGAGATCAAATTTGGCATAAGGTTCATTATCTTGGTCTAGATTTTCAATCTTGATGCAAAATTTCTTTGTAAACCTGAGATCTTGTGTGAAATACTGACATATTCAGTGTTTAAGGTGAGCAGCTATCTTGTATCTTGATGTCTACACAAATAGAGAGACATGTATTTCCTTTAGTGTTTTACACAGGCAAGTAAGGTAATGCCAGACAGAGCTAGAATTCCCTGCTTTAACATGTTACTGATATTACTCCTTCACCATCACTGCTCATTGGCCAACTTACTATCCATGTTTTGCCCATCAAAGTTAACAGATATTATCTGATATATTGTTAATGTCTTAAACCCTAGATAATATGCCTACTGTGAACAACTTCACATAAAACATACCACAGATTTACACGGCAATTCTGAAGGAACACAGTGATGACAATATGCTTCCTTAACAGGAACTTTCTGGAATAGTCCATCAGAATACTGCATTTTCATTCAGTGTCATATGTAGCTATGAAATCTTGCTCCAGCAGCTGCTAAGTGGTAAGTTATCTAGGTTCTAGAGAACCCCCAACTCTATTAAACCCCATTATTAACCGTCAGAAAGAATCTCCTTCCAGAAGTCTGTTCCTCATTTAAGCAAAAATAAATGAAACAAAAACTATGAAAAGAACAGCAAGCTATTTAAGAGAGCATGTAGTAAGATGATTCCAGTAAAGGAAAAAATTATGAATACTTCAAGCATTTGGCAAGCTGCTATGCAGATCTGGTTTTCTCCTAGTTTTCATAAACCCCAGAAAATCACTGGTAGCACCTGGGTTTCCTCTCTTGGCTGCCATCCTCCATGCTGTAAGAAATAGGCTCTCTCTGCTTACCCTGTCAGTATGGTGAACAGAGACACTCCTCTACCCAAGTACTCAGTCAGCTGAGGGCAGGAGTTGCAGATGAATGCAGTAGAAGACTCTGAAGAAGGATGATTAAGGACAGGGCCCTACTGCATAGGATAACAAAGAACACGTGGTCTAATTACCATGTCTCAGAGCTCCATACTGCTGTGGACAGTTAGTACTTAGGCTGACTGGGCATTTGTTCAGTATAGACATGCTCCCAGATGAAGGTATTGAATAGGAAGCTGAGGAGAATGAAAAGAGTGGGAGTGACCTGACAATAGAGCAGAATGAAATCTGAAGAAGCAGCAAAGGCAGAAACAAATTATTTTAATGATTTGAAATAATTTATGACACAATTTGTCTGAAAGACCACACAGACTTATGGGAAGTTTGACAGCCTGCTTCCAATGAAATACAAACATTAAATACTTAATTATAGATGGGGTGGCCTGTGCAAAATACTGTTAGTACATGTATGCATTGATCATACATACAAAACATCATATGCTTTAAAACAGGAAAACTGCTCTTCATCATATCAGATCACCAATGGCAGAAACTCCTTGTTTTTGTGAGTTAAAGTCATTGTAAATGCAGACATTGGACACCCCAGGATTCCTGAAAAATTAGGATTTGGTTAATTAAATACATAATTTTATTCAATTCTTGCTGAAAAGTCACCATGTGTAGTTCAACAATTATTGTTTTCTTTGAGAGGCATTCTGTAGAGGGAGAGGTGATTGTTGCAATTTCTGAATGCAAAATGTATGAAAAACCAAGTCAGAATTGTATTATGCCCAAGTAATGGTGAAAATATCCATTCTACTACCTTGCTTCAGTTTCAGATTTTTTTTAAAACTATTTAAACTACATAGGGCCAAGACCTACAGAACTTAGCCCTGTCACTGCATAAATGTATCAGGCTAAATTTAGGAAGTGACAGGTACCTGAAATGAATGCATACTTGTTTACTTCTCTAGTTATCTGTTTTCTTGATAACTGCAATGTTTTAAAGAATAGGTTTATATAATTTTAAGTTACACACTACTATATCCCTGAAGTAATTTAGAACTTGAACACAATGTTTTAAGATAGAATTTTAACAAGAGACATCAGTTACAATCCATGATTTAACTATAAAATGTATTGTCACTTAAAATTGTATAAATAAATTTGCATACATGGCAAGGTAAGAAAGAAGGAGAAAAAAGTGATAATTATGCTAATGGTACTCTTGTAAGTGCAAAAACAGATGGCAGAATTAACAACAATAGATTATTTTTTTAATCAAGCAATTTTTAATAAATATTTTTATTCAAAAGCAGTAAGCAACTATAGCTTCGCTGGAAAGTGGTAAAAAACTAACATCTATGGTCTTCTGACCTCGCTTCTGATCTACCCTAGTGAATATTCCCGAAACAGAACTAATTCCCTACTTACTGAAAAGTAGGCTGATCCCAATGATGCTTTTGAGCAAAAATGTGCTATGGTTGGCCTTCATGCTAGACTATGCATGTTACCTTTAGCATATATCTAATGGGTATAAGCAACTGAGAATGTACAAAAACCAAAAGCTGGTGCAGGAGACAAAATTTCTTTGTTTGCAAAGGTCTAACACTTTAGCCAGCATTCCACACAATTAATTAAATGACCACAGTGAACTTTAGAATCATGGTAGATAATCTCTGTTTTGACCTGCTGACACATTATAAAAAGCTAATAAAAACTGTTCATCCTCTCACATGTATTTTCGTAATGATTAGTCTTAATTATCAACTTTATACTGTTGAATATTGCATGCCATAAACTAAGGACATTTAAATAAGTTAAAGTGCACAGCCTGTTTTTCCAGAAATCTTCAAGGTCAGCAAAAAAAGAGATCCTTGTGTTGTAGCTATTATTTATATTTTGACAAAAATATATAGAGAAACAATTGCCTTCCCTTATCGTCACTCCAGGTATATTTCAAGCATTGTGTTTAAGCAAAGTTTGGAAGTCATTTTATATACACACTCAATTTTGAATGTTTACATAGGTAAACTATATGTATATAACATTGTTTCACATTCACATACAACAAATGCACACTAAGATGGTGTTTTCTTTTTAAAAAATTCCCCCAAAGTGCACGCATCAATAGACCCAAAAAAGGGCTTTTTCCCACCAAATCAGCTAGCCTAATACAGGATATTAATTGTAAACCTTGTCTTGCTTACATTTATGTGGACATTTCTCTACAAAGAAGAAAAACAAAGCATCCAGGTGGCATCCACACTGCTATGTTACTGGACAATGTTGTTTTATTTAGATGTGCAGGTGAGTACACTGTCCAAGCTGCCAACTGCTCTTCTGCAAGCAATCATTTTACAAGTGCAGTTATGACACTGTGATCAAATCGCGATGAAGGCCAAGTGGCCATCCCCTAGAGTATTTACACTCTTACAAATGAAATTACAAAGGATATCACATATGTCATTGGTGAAGAAACCTAATATAAATTTCAGCAAAATGATCTTTTCTAATGGCACAATATTTGTAGATAATTACTGAAAGACTGACTGATAGAAATCTTGAAAGAAAATAATTGTTAAATTGTTATGAAATACAGCTATCATTTTTGTCTTTATGTTAATCTGCAAAGTATTTGATCTTTAATACTTATAAAATATATAGATTACATACCCCGGCTATCTGGGGACAGCCTAAGGCAATTCTGGATTATGAGCTGTTTACTCTGTTTATGTGGCAGGAAATAAAATGACAGAAAAGCACCATTTGTAAGGTGAAAAATTAGTTAAATGACTTGAAGTTAATATTTAACTGTATATTATGTAATATAAAAATAAAGTGATACAGATTAATGACAAAAAAATCTATGAGAATATTTCATTGACAACTAAAGTGGCCAAGTTCCCTGAGGTTTTCAGCTCTATTTCATAATCTTTATATGTCTAAAAGCCATCTCAGAATGATGAGGGAAGGACAATAGGACAATGTAGGATGGCTGTCAGCGACTTCTTGACATCACTGCAAGGATGGAAAGTACCCAATTGACCCAACACGCACTATCTCCGATCACTGGGAATCCAGAGGTTTCAGGAGAGTCTGCAATCAAACTGCATGAGAGTTGCAAGTGCACTAGGACTCACTGGGATTTACTTTTTAAATCTTGTCTTCCTATTGAAGTTTAAAGCAATGTCTAGAAAAAGCTTTTATTTTCATTAATTGTATCACATATATGTATATTTAATAGTTTGGATTATTAAATAGCATGCATTAATAATGTGCATTAAATATATAACCTTGGGTTTTGACTAAAATCACTTAAATTGTGTATCCAGCAAATTCCAAGGGAATCAGGTGAAAATATGACCTTTCAGATAATAGCATGCAACTCCATCAATCAGTTTTAACATGTACTGCACTTCAACCCATCTGCATGTGTAATGAATCAGAAGAAAATAAGAAAATGAGTGCAACTAATTGATCTCTTAGTTATATCTTTTACTTCTATTGAACTCAAGTTCAGACATGTAAAAAACACTGAACATGTTACTGATCTAGAGATGGAGCTGAGAAATTTCATCTGTGTAAAAGTTATTTTTTTTAAATGACAGCCATGAAACTACTTGACAAGTAAAATATATCTAACTCTTATCTTTGAGTTGTCTCAACATAAAAGAAAGTTGGAAGCAACTATGGAGGGTATATCAATAGTATCATCTCCAGCAACATATAGCTATTAATTTGAGCCCTACAGGAAACTTAGCAATTATTTTAGTGTCAGATGTTCTGAAATGGGGTTATGAATCACTACAAAATTTAAGTATTAAAACTTCTTCTTACAGTCAAGCACCTCTCTGCCAAAGAAACAGTGTATTAAGCAAAAAGGGAAATTTCAAAACTAACCCATTGTTGTTTCGTATAGCACATACACAACAACTACCTGTCTGGTGAGAAAACTGGAATAGTGAAATACTAAATATTCCTGACTTTAAGTTTGTTATCAGGTGCTTATCTATTTCGACATTCTTTAAATACTCCTGAAATCGAACCATTTCTACTATACACAATAACATTATTCAGCAGCTGGTCAACAATCTAGGAAATTAAAAACAAATATTCAAGGCAGCATGCACCTCCTTAGTAAGATTTTCCAGCAAGTTCATGAACTGCCTTAGACCATGAGTCTTACTGGATATGAAAACCAGCTTTCACCCTCAGAACCATAGCACAGGTCTCTCCTCAGGTCCAAAGTGAAATGCATTTCAATGTCTGAATTCTGTCCTTTGGGAATTATTAAACAACCTTACAAACCCACTGCAAACATTTCAGTTTAGCGTGATTGGCAGATTACTGCCCTGTAATGCTTTTTAAAACTATACCACTTTTGATGCCCAGAAAGGACAGTTTTCACAGGTCAAGCTTCAAATCACTGGTAGCAAGCCTAAAAGCCTATATCAAAGTTATCTGCACTATACCTACCTTTTAAGTAAATAAAAAAGAGTTCAGCTTCTAATGCCAAAGCGAACAGAGAACAACAATATTGGTTTAAATCAATATTTGTTTGGCTTGTTTTTCCAACTAACTTCTATGCTTTACAAGTAAATATCAACTTACATCTAAAGACTGACCAAAACCAGTGTGACTGATCTCCCTCCCAACACTCTTTTGCAACTCTCCATCAGTCTCTCGTTATTGCTAGCATTTCTTTGACATATTTTTCTAATTTCATTTTCCAAACCCTCCACTTGCCACACTGACCCTGTTATTACCTGTCTTAGTACCGTCCTTACTCAGTCTTCCCTCTGCATGCTTCCCATACTCAATCATGTCCCTTCCTACTATATAGAAACATTTTATGATCTTCCCATTCTAGATCCAACCCAGCATATTTCAATCCCACTTTGCCCTCACTATCTCACAAGGTGCTACAATACTATACTGAAGTTTCCTCGCTTTGGGTCTTCAATCCTCTATGAGCAAATTTCTCCAAACTTCTCTCTCTCTGCTTGCCAATGACCTCTTCACACCATTAGAGTGCATCTCTTTATTAGTATCATGGGCCTCCATACCTGTGTATATCATAAAACATGATGTCCCAATGACTTCTTACACTGATATGTGGCTGCTTCAGCAAGGGTGCAGTCAATAGCACAGTATTGCTGGCTTGCGGAATGTTTGCAACAGCTGAGCTCTCCTTGCTGTCTTTGACGATATTATTAGTATAGAATATGGTCACTGAACCAGTGTCCTTAAAAATTAGCAGCACAAGCCCTAAGAGAAATTGATTATAAAAAAGAAAAAGAAAAAGGGGTCAGATTAATGAAAACAGAACACATGTAAAACAGAAGAGATGATTCAGCTCCTGTTATTTGTCTATAAATATATTTTTCTTTTAGTTGTGAACAAAAGGTAAGATTAATCAGTTTCTTAGCCAATAAGGGGTTACAGGCAGAAATTAGGCCTTTGATAATAATGTTCAAATATACAATTGCCAGAAGTTTGCAGTACAGACACTTGTGGAAGAACAGCTGCATGGCTCCATAGCTCTGAAATGCTGGAGAATGGGCTGGAAATAATCAAACCAAATTTTATATGTAAGGATTCAGGTATGACTACAGTAAGTAGTGCTCTTCTTCATGGGGTAAATCAAGAATTCCTAATATTTATGTTTTACTAGCAGTAAATAAAACAAGCACACACTAACAATATTAAACCAAAGAACCTTTGTCATTAACCTTTTGTCTTTTAAACAAAATGTGAACTTGAGAAGAAAAAATGCATTCTTTTAATTAACTGCTTCTTTTACCAAACATTACCCTTTATTTTTGCATTATATCTTAAGTATCAATAAGCAAAATCACCGTATTTACTCGGTAAATAATGTTTTTTAAAGAGAATTCTCCATATAACTTTCCACTCAAAATAAGACCAAACAATACCCTGAAAAAACGAAACAGGGATTCTTCTGAGCAGGTCACTGGTAAATCTGACAGGTGTAGGGGAGATATTAACAGTCTGATCAGCAATTATATAAAACCTCACTTACAGTACCTTTTACTTCAAATTAAATCTCATCAAAACTTTTTGTTCTTTTGATAAGCTTTTTAAAAAGCAAATGGAATATTTTTTTGCAGTAAGAATTTTATCAGAAATTAGTAGAAAGTAATTATTCACATGGTCTGCTTTTATTAGGAAATCAAAGGGGTTGTTTCTTAAAATAATGATTTTTCTATCTTGAATTATTTTGAGCAAGGAATACTTATGCTTTTCTTCTTGCAAATTGGTAGATGCATTTAATCAGTTGGAAAAGTATTTGATTAAGCCTATCTTCTTCCCCATCCTTACAGAAGAGCTGAACAAAATTAGAAATGAGGAAAAACTACCAACAAACAAAAACTCTGTGCTTTATCTAAACATAAAACTAGAGATATAAGAAATGCTGGAGAAACCTTTAAAATTATTTAATCCTTACTGAACAGAGTGGACAAGGTTATAAGCAACTAAGGCATCTCACAAAAGACTCAGGTATGTCAGTTTGGACCATGTTTCAAATTTATGCAACAAGCTGTTTCCACTCAAACCAGGTGTATGAGGGAGGGCAGTCAAGGGCTGTTGGTTGTGATGGTCATTACATCATCCCTCATACATCACTGGTGAATGAAATTGGTGTCCTTTGATACTCAGCTTGCTGACCACTTTTGCTCAGAAAGAACCTTTGACTGGGCAGAGAGCTTTTCATTGAAAGATAAAATAAAACAAAAATTATCTGCTGGTAACAGAACACATAACTTGCCCATGATTTTTAATCAAATATTACCAATTAAAACTTCTCTCTCAACAGACACATGAAAAAATAGTAATCATTCTTTATAGTTCAAAAGCAAAACAAAAGATAATGTGGGCACATTACTCAGTAGAGGGGGACACTGGTAACAGAGGACACAGAGAAGGCAGAATTACTGAATGGCTTCTTTGCATCTGTCTGCAAGTTCATGGGCCCCAACAGGACGCATCTATAAGTGCTGAGAGAGTCAATGGACACCATGGCAACGTCACTCTCAATCATCTTTCAAAGGTTGTGATGATCAGGAGAGGTGTCTCAGGACTGGAAGAAAGCAAATGTCACCTCGGTCTTCAAAAAGGGCAAGAAGGAGGACCCAGGGAACTAGCGGCTAGTTAGCTTCACCTCAATCCCTGGAAAGTTGATGGAATGCCTCATTCCGGAGACCATCTCTATCCGTGTGGATGACAAGATGGTGGTCAGCAGTAGTTAGCATGGATTCACTAAAGGTAAATCTTGCTTGACCAAACTGATTGCCTTCTGTGACAAACCAACTACCTGGATGGATGAGGGGAGAGCAGTGGATATTGTTGACCTCAACTTCAGCAAGGCTTTCAACACTGTCTGTCACAACATCCTCATAGGCAAACTCAGGGTGTGTGGACTGGATGAGTGGACAGCAAGGTAGATTCAGGACTTGCTGAATGGCAGATTCCAGACAGTTGTAATCAGTGGCACAGTGTCTAGCTGGAATACTGTTGTTTCTGATGTCCCCCAAGGTTCAATACTGGCCCCAGTATTGTTTAGCTCATTCATCAGTGACTTGGATGGAGGGGCAGATGCCTCCTCAGCAAGTTCACTGAGGACACAAAGCTGGAGGAGTGGTCCATACCCCAGAGGGCTGTGCAGCCCTTCAGAAGGACCTTAATAGGTTGGAGAGATGGACAGAGAAGAACTGCCTGAAACTTAACCAAAGCAAAGGCAGGGTCCTGCACCTGGGGAAGAATAACCTCGGGCACCAGCACAGGCTGGGGCTGAACTACTGGAAGGCAGCTCTGCAGAGAAGGACCTGGGGGTCCTGGTGGACAAAAAGCCAACAGTGAGCCATGCGGCGAAGAAGGCCGATGGTATCCTGAAGTGCAGTAGGAAAAGTATTGCCAGTAGGCTGAGGAGATGATCCTGCCTCTCTACTCAGCCCCAGTGAGGCCACATTTGGAATGCTGTGTTCAGTTCTGGGCTCCTCAGTGGAAGAGAGACATGGAGCTCCTGGAGTGGGTCCACCAGAGGGCTACAAAGATGATTCAGGGACTGGAGCATCTCTCTTATCAGGAAAGGCTGAGAGAGTTGGGCCTCTTCAGCTTCCAGGAGAGACAACTGAGAGGAGACCTCATCAACGTCTATAAGTATCTGAAAGGAGAGTGTCAAGAGGGTGGTGCCAGGCTCTTCTTGGTAGTGCCAAGTAATAGGACAAGAGCCAATGGACAGAAACTCATGCAGAGGAAGTTCCACCTGAATTCACAGAAAAACTTCTTTACTGTGTGGGTGACTGAACACAGGAACAGATTGCCCATAGAGGTTGTGGAGTCTCCCTGACCGGAGATTTTCAAGAACCACCTGGACCCAATCCTGTGCCATTAGCTCTGGCGTGACCCCGCTTGAGCAGGGAGGTTTGACCAGATGACCCACTGTGGTCCCTTCCAGCTTTACCCAGTCTGTGATTCTGTGATCTACTTTCACATCATTAACTGGACTTATCTAAAATACTTGATTTGTTGGGAGTATTTTAGTGATCTGGATTAACATGAGGAGATTTACCCAATTTCCAATACAAAAAGCAAATAAAATGACATACACATTAAAAGATACTTTCTATTCATTTAATTCCTGAAAGATTTCCTAAAATTATTATCTTAAACCTACTTGAAAGTTTTGTTTGATAGCAGGCAAGTACTGTACATATTGGCAAGAATCAGATGGATTTCAACTCTGAACAGAGATCACACACAAATAACTGCAGAATATGTAACTAAACAAGGAGATAAGCCACAACTGTCAGCAAATATCTTTTCTAATATATGAAAAGCATTTACCAGATTAAGGGCAATGTTCTTTGCCTGAGTGCCCACAATACTAATATTCCTCATTTTTTTCATGTAATAAAGGTTGTTTATCGGTAAATATTCTTTGTGATTTTCTCCCCTTTAACCATTTTACTACCAACCCATTCAAAAGGTACAGCTTTCCTACCCAGGAATTATTTGAATGAAGAACCACAAACTGTGAAGACTGAAGATACAGTAGCAAAAATATTAGAAAGATTATTTGATAAAATATCAACAGCAATAACATTTCTATTGCTCATGAAGTTGTTGATGGTACACTAACTTGTAGCACAAACCCAGACATTTCCAGGCACAATATGAGGAAGGATAGGTTTCTCCCTCCTGCTGCTTGACATCTAGTGCCATTGATTCGCCTACAGTCCTCTTTCCAAAATGGAGCCATCCTTGTTTCCGTTTCTGACCAATATGAATCCCTTTCTCCAAGATTAGGTGGAGGCATTAGTTAGGGCAGAGATACTACATATCCTTATTCGCCTAGAGTTCATTTCCCAAACTGATGATGCTAACACCACATCAAATAAACCCCAGAAAGTGAAGAGATGGTTCAAGTATGTCAAAATGTTTCAATATTTAACTGGCTTTAAGATGCATAAACACACTGTAGATGTCAATCAATTGTGGCCTGAAAGGACAGAATCTATTTAAATTATGTTATTTTTCTACCCTAATGAAACTGTGAGTCAGATACAAATCTTCTATCACTAAGCTGCTTAAAATTTCCACATCTTCTCTAATCACCTGCAATTTACTTTAGTTGCAGCTGTGCAGTAGAAAGGGGCAGAGGAAACAATGACAAGATATCACCATATTTAAAAATTGTAAATCTACACATGAAACAACGATATTCATTAAGTCTAAAAAGGCAAAGACTACACATCTCTCAGTTTCTACTGAAGATATCAAAGTAAGTGAAAAGAAGCTTCTGTATTGTTGGCTTTGGCTGGGAGAGAGTTAATTTTCTTCTCAGTAGCTGGTCTGGGGCTGTGCTTTGGATTTGTGCTGAAAACAGTGTTGATAATTTAGGGATGTTTTCATCACTGCTTAGCAGTGCTCACACAGAGTCAAGGTCTTTTCTGTTTTTCACACTGCCCCACTAGAGAGTATGCTGGGAGTGCACAAGAAGTTGGGAGGGGACCTAGCCAGGATAGCTGATCCCAACTGACCAAAACGATATTCCAAAAGTAACATTATGTGTGATGGAACCTTGCCTTCCTGGAGATGGCTGAACACCTGCCTGCTCATGGGAAGTGGTTGGCTTTGCTTGTGTGTGTGGATTTTGCTTTCCATATTAAACTGTCTTTATCTCAAGCCAATGAGTTTTCTCACTTTTCCAGTTCTCTCCTCCATCGCACTGGGGAGTAAGGAGCATAAGTCTGTGTGGTGTTTAGTTGCTGGCGGGGGTTAAACCATGACACATGGTTTGCACTAATTTTCTGAAAAGTGTGTTTCTGGAGTTTCTATTCTGTAGAAAAAGGGAATATCAGATTATTTCTAGGCTGAAGAGGGGGTGGGGGCTTGAAGAGACAAGAGGTATCTGTTTTTTCCCATGCAGAAGGGAAAAAAAAAGAGAGGTTGCTTAAGGGATTAGATTTTTCCAATGTGAAATGATAACAAATGAAACACAGGAAAATGCCCAGGTTGGATGAACTACTTATATGTACTCATTCTTCTTGTCTCCTTATGATCCTGCAGTACTATGCACTCGCAGACTTTTGGTATATTCTGGAGGAGATATTTCCCTCCACACCAACACCCCAGCTATGCCAAATTACTGCCTTGAAAATACATATAAATAGACAGATTCAGATTAGACAGAGAGATAGCTAAAATAAGGACGTGTGAAGTAAGGTTTAAAAAAATGGGGGGGGGGCGGGGGGAAGGATAGTGTGCCGTGCATCTTGTTTGAATATTTTTTAAATCAAGCTGGCTACCATTAAAATCAAAACCAACCAAACAAAAAAACCCCAAACAAAACAAAAGGAACCACAACCTCCTCCCCCCATATCACATGTCCGTTATAAAAAGTTATTTAAACTTAAGGGAAATGTAAAGAATTATTTTCACCAGGAAGGGAAGCGATGCCTGTAAGGGACAGCTGTAACATTTCATAGGCATCAGGTTTTAGTTCAGTGTCCTACATCTGTGGATTCAGCCTTGGGAATATGACAAAATGGTAGACAACAATAACAATCCATGCAGATTCTAGCTACAAACATGTGATAGAGCTTCCTTATCTAGGAATTCCCATTACCCACAATCCATTATTTTCCCAGGACCTCAGTTCTTTCCAAAACATTTTCAGTTTCCTCAAGGCATGTGGTAATGCCATTATTTTTTTTTTCATGCTACCTTTTTAAATGTGTACTTAGCTACCAGATAAACAACTCCAATCTTTTAAACTCTAACATTTAGTTTTATATTAGTCTAGTTTTATAAAGCCAGAGAATAAAATAAAGGGAAACATACTGAATGCTACTGATAAGAAAGACTGATTACTTCAGATTTCTCTTTGTGTTTACTGACAAAAGGCAGTGTGAAGCAGCATACCAGGTTTCTTCTGAGTGAAAAATGAAGCCTAGTTGGTAGATTAACCATCTACAAAATGATTCCTTGCAGAGTACAGGATGGCTCTTTGCACTCTAATATCTTATGCAGCAAATCTACCTAAATTACATCTTTAATAAATCATTTAGTACTTAGCACATTTTGCTAATTATTTCAAAATACTGTAATCCTACATTATTTATATGTTAATTTTTTTTACCTAGAAGAACAATACTGCACATGGTGGATTGGTACCTTCAGTAAACAGCAATATGAAACATATATCTACCAAGAGAAGCCACGACAATTATGCAGCAAAGTGCTCATTTAGGATTTGGATAAGGCTAAACACACAATGCCACTCTGTGCCACTAAATATCCATATCCTTCATACCATTAAGGTGGAAAAATCAGAAGTCACAAAAATCAAGCTGCAAAATATGAGAAGACAGATTTTTAATCGCAATTACGCACAAACAGTTACAAATTTCAAATGTAAAGATCATTCAAATAAATGTAACTGATGGATAATCCTCACAGGGTGCAAGTCAAAGTAAACAGACAGTCCACTTTAGAAAGTGTCTAGTGAATTGATTTAACAAGTTTAATGTGAGCATCAGTGTGGGGCTATTACTGATCGTAAGCTTTACTGATGCTATTTGTTCGCTTGGAAAAATACCGCTCTTTGGAATGAGCACATTAAGGCTAAAATTGCAGAGAAAACCCTATTACAACTTTATTGCTGGCAAATTGGAACCAAACCTTGTCTGTATATCAATTACTTAGAGTTACCACAGAGATAAATCCTTTTTTTTTGTATAGGCTCAATCTTGAAGACAGTGATGAGAAAACTCCTTATTATACCCTACCAACATCACTAGGTTTTCTTAGCAATTTCAAGAAATTGTCAATTAAGTTCTTTTTATTAGGTTCCAAAAGCTGTTAAGTCAAACACAAATCTATCATAAGGCTTGTAACAGCATGTTATTTAGGCACAGTTCAATGTTACACTCTTTCATTATCCACCTACCCAAACGCTAATCAAAAGTTCTCATAAAGTGAAGGAGTTTTCAGTTCTCCCATCTCAAGTTTCAGATAAATTTAGAGCAAGTGAACTCTCATTTCTTGTAACTGGTCATATGAGTAATGTCCATTAAATGAGAAGAAATATTATTATTTAGATGGCTTTAGATAGAAACACTGTTATATGCAAGACTACTAATGACACATTGCTGTGCAATTGCACAATAGTTAAAGCAATAATATTTACAAACTCTACCAAATATTAGTACAAATGCACCTATTTCTATATCCCTTCCTGCCTCATAGGGTTTCCTTTAAGACAAACAGCTACCTCTAAAAATGATAGTCAATAAGGGAAGTTCTTGTATGGATCCCAGAGCTGCAATGCTTAAATGAGCTGTGCTCCTTGCTCCCTGAGAAAAGAGAAGCTAAAGTCTTTGTAGGAATAATGCTTTCAAGTCTCCAGGAAGAGTAAAGAATCTCATTTCATATAAGAACAGCCCAATGAAGAAACAATTGGGTCTGCTAGCAAGACAGCTACTTGTCAGATGTTCCAGCCAGACATAGAGTGCCTGAGAAAAAGTAGGGGGGAAGGAAAAGAAGAGAGATATAATTTTGATGAAGAACTATGTCTAGTCAGTATACTTCAATATTTCTAAAGTGTTCACACTTCAGACTACCTTCAGAAATGTTAAAAAATACTTACATTCTGTACCTGGTAATGCACCATCCAAACTTCCTCTAATAAAGAAATCATATGGTACTCCATCTGACTGTCCCACCTTCCAAAAGAAACTGGAAATTATTTTGCACTCCTTTAGTTGGTGCCCACAAACTGATGAACAGGGCTGCTTTTGTTTGAATAGAAAGAGCAACATGCTATAAGTATCTATAAATCTGAACGTTAAAAATGCTACTGCTACCTAGGTGTGTTAGAAGTAAATGAATATCCGTAGTGGATAGAGTTAAAGATATCTTAAGATAAAGTACCATGTTGCAAGACAGAAAATGTGAGTAAAGTAGTTGTGCAGGGGCAAAAAAGCAGCAGAAAGATTAAAAAGTTACAACATAGACTTTTGTGCTTAAATATTCCTTTTTCTTTGGCTTCATGTACAGCCATCCCAATTCATTCTACAGCATCCTTACTAGCTGGTCACAGGCTAACAACATTTGAAGAGGAAGAAGGTCAAAGCTATCATTACAGTGGTGACAACCAATCACAGTGGAAAAAAAAAGTTTTATTTATTACACTTAATATAAGAAACCTTTGCTGTGGAATATAATTGTACTGTCACTACACACCAGAGATTTTTAATCCCCAATCATTTCAACATATTTTACAGTTCATTACCTTTTCAGTTAGATATTGCAGGAAAGACTCTCCTGAGTCCACACAAAAGCCTTAAAAATTGTGCTATTTTTACTCACATATTTCACCTATAAGAAACAGTGGATGATGAATTTCAGGGAAGGAAAATAGACATAGTTTTCATGAGGTTAGTACAGAATAAAGAGGGGGAAATATAGTCATAACATTTTGTTTAAGTTTTAAAAAGATCTAACATTTTGTTTCTGAAGTCATGAAATCATGAAGCATCTATAAGTAAGATGTTTATGAGAACTTGGGTATGAGTCTGTGGCACTCAGTGTAGTATTGTCTTAGCTAAATAAAATGGATTATGCATCTCCCCAATAATACACAGTGCTCTAACAAACAAATACAAAATTATATTGCCTCTAGGAGGAGATTACCTCCTATGAGTTCTAATAAGTGTCATTGAGAAAAGGTAAGCAATTGTCTCACTGTGAATTTTATTTTGTAAAAATTAATCACATATGATCGTTTTTCACATACTATTGTTCACAAGCCTTATTCTGTACTAAGTATAATCTAGACTTTAAACAAAAAAATGGCACTCAACATAATGGAGGTTGCCTAGTTAACTATATCATGATGTAAAAATACATTTTCATGTTCTCTTTTTTTTTCTTTTGGGTTTTTTTGTTTTCTGGTGGTTTTTTTCCCCTGTGTTTTTGGTTGGTTGGATTTTGGGATCTTTTGTTTTTAAATTGGTAAAGTATGTTCTAAGTCAGGAAAGAAGTATACATATGGAAAGAGATCTGTTTTGCTGGAAGTTGTATTTCATTTGGGAATTCATTACAATCTTCAGCCCAAATGGACCAGGCAAAAAATAATTTTTTTAAAAAGAAATTAACACACCACAGCACACTTACAGCAAGGAAATCTCTGACCTCCCTACACTAGATTTCACTAAGATGTCAAGAAACCTAAAAACATCACTGTTTTTCACACGATTTTTCATGTACATATTATTTCTTTTCAGAATATAAAAGTACATTCTTCAGTGTCAAAGAAGTAGAAACACAGTTTGGGACATATCAAAGTAATACACTTGAAGAAAGACAGTGAACAACCAAAACAGAATTTGCTTTTTTCCCTCCCTGTTTTTTTTCCTTTCTTCCTCTGATTTGTACAATTTGTAAACACTCTAATTAAAGTTATATGGTCTAAATCTTGAGTTTACCTAAAATGATCTTTATTCTACCAATTAATTTTCTTGACAAAAAGATACATGGAAAAAAAAATTAAATTCTAGTAGACACAAGAAGAGAGTGCCTAGGTCTAGTAAAAAAGGAAGAATAAAGAAAAATTGAGCCTTTCTCAACCTGAAGTAGCAATTTAGAAAAACTATAAAAGAGAATCATGTAAATAGAGCAAAAAAAGTAATAAGAAATCATGAAAATTAATTCTTTGCTACTTTCCACCATATTTTCTTCAACACCGGTTAAAGAACATGCTGACACCAAGCAGATGCAAAACAATACAAAATATGTCCTTCAGTTTGAAGAATCATTCAAAAGCCTTATTCTCATAAGAACCAGACACCAGAGAAAAAAGTATTCCAGAAAAATGCATCAGAGTTTGGCTTGCCAGACAACCTCGAGATATCAGCATCAAAACAAATTAATTCTGCAGTGGAATCCTGACCTGTTGAAAATAATTTTCTATTTTCTTTGGCAATGGCAGGGCTGGCACTATTTTGCCATTGGGTCAGTTTCACTGCACCAGGATTTTACTTGCTGGCTGATCATTTACAATGGGAATTCATTCCTGAGAGGCAATTCTTTAGCTAAAGATAAACTGAGAAAAATTTTGGCCATCAGAACACTCAGTGTAGATATGAGACCCAGAATAACAGTACAAGCTAACCTGTAATGGCAGTTCAATTGAATAATAATTTTCAGTGAAAGTATTCCATATTTATACCAATGTAAATATGACATAGCTAGAGGAATGCAAGCTCCCCAGCTGGAGTTTTACTAAGATTCATCAACTACAATGGAGAGCTTATCCACTTGAATCTGGTTGGCATGGTATAAAACATCAATGACTAGACTGTCACTAGTGATAAAATTCTGCTTAATCAGCAGACTGATGAGTCAGAAAGTAGCCTAAAGTGAGGAAGCTGAAAGATATTTAAGAATATTTTGCACTTAACGCTCAAAGTCTTTCTACAAGGCTCTCTCTTAATGGGAGAGAATAAAAGTATGGAGGAACACAATGCTGAGAAGTGAAGATTTGTCATGAGTAGAAATTTAAGGCAGACTTCCACCCACATTCAACTATCAATTCTCCTTTCAGGGTGAATGAGGTTTTTGGCTCTTGAAAGAGACCAGACAGAGCCTTTATTTACCTCAGTTCACCTGGAATTTGTTTTGGTCTAAAAGGTTGAAATTTTTACACACTTTTCTATGAACAGAATGGGATCTAGGACAAGCAATTGGACATCCAGTTATTACACCTGTCAAAGATACAGAAATCTTTTTTCCTGCAAAAGGTGAGGCTAGCTGAGGCTGACATGAGATTTTCACTTTTTTTTTTTTTTCCATAGTATATCTAACATCACTTTTATGAAACCAGAGCATCTGGCACTGCAAGATATCACACTTATAGAGTACAATATACTTACCCAACCAAGGTTATAACAAAAGTTGCATTTTACCATTCACTTCCATGTCTGTGCATTTTCCTCTTTGCTTCAGGGTGTAATCAGTTCTAGAATTCTAGCATTGACTTATGAAGTACATCAGTATATTAGAATAACTTAACATTCTTGACATAGAAGTTACCTGTCCGTAATGTCCAAAAGGCAAGGTTAATTTGGGAAACTTTCTCATGGGTAAACTTTTTTATTAAAAATTTCTTTTCCTTTTTTAAAGGGCCAGGCAAGCTATAGGTTCTCGTTTTAGAGAAAGTAGTATAATCAGGATGTGTAAATAACAGAATATTATATACTAGGAGGGTTTGTATATAAGAACAAAAGAAGGTTTGGAAATGTGCAAATTTCTAAAGGTACTGTTATTCTTGGAACCATGGAGATGTTTTCTCTTTATACAATTAAGGAAAATACACATTTTTTGAAACAACTTTGTCAAAGAGATGAGTAATTAAGAACTCAACAATAAATGTTTGGTTAATATATATGAACTCTAAAATTGCTTGACTAAAATAAGAAACATTTAAAGAGACAGTTTAGTAATAGAAAAGTATTTGTTAGCTTGCCACATATCTTATTTTTCCCTTTTTTTTTTTTTTGCTTCTTCCTGTTGGTTTCCTTCTGTTATGCTTGCACCTAATAGCACTAATTTCAGCAATACAGCATTATAACAACAGGTGAAAAATGGCAGAATTTATACCCCATTAAGAAGCTGGATCATACAAATCTGATAAAAAAGACAGATTTTTAAGTATGAGAGGACTGCAAAATTGTTTTAGTGTTTTACAGAAAATTGTCAGAAACAATAGATCAATCCTAAGACCAGAATTATTTAAAACTTTAAAACTATTTTCATGTTGAATCAATATGCATGTCCAGAACCTTAAGAAAACTATTCACCATGTGAAGTTTTAAATGCACAATATCAAAGAATAATTTTTGACATTTTGATTCATACATGCTTATAAAGTTCCAAGACAACATGGTTTAATTATAAAACATATTTCTACTGCCTTAGTCATGCCAATTAAATTTGATTGGATACTTTCTTTATTCAACAAGCCCCTTTCATGTCATTTTAATTTACTGTCAAAGCAGCCTGAATATTGGAAACTAAATTATTTACTACAGCCCATAAGCCAATAATGTTCCATTTGTCTCATACAGAGGGAGACTAGACTAACAAGATTATTAAGGACATTACTTGTAATAGCGAATGTCCTTCACTTTATTTGAGCTTCATGCTGTGCTTTCAGAGATCATACTTCAAAAGAGCTCCATTTCATTCCATCACAGAACCTCTGATATAAATTATTCTTTACTAGCTTTGTATTACTCTGATCATAGAGAAAGTGGACCCGATCTTGTTGGGTAAAAACAGAGGCTTCTTTTCTGAGATAACTACATAGTTTATTTGTGCTAAACACCTTTGATGCGTTCCCTTGTGCCAATAACACAGAACAGGCAGAAATCAGCTAAATTTATCATACAATGATAACATCTCAGAGATTCAGCTCACAAGGACTTTGGATGTCTTTGCAATGATTTGAAACCAAATTCTGCAATATAAATGCATATAGTTAAAATCAATCTTGTAAGTTCTTAAAAACACTGTTTACAGAATGCAGTAAATGTAATGCAGAACAGACTTCAGGAAACCAAGAGATCTAGCATTTCACCAAAAGAGACTTGAAAAATAGAATAAAAATAATCTAAAATATAAGCCTGTCATACAGACTGATAAATTGATAAAGGATTACAAACACAAAGAAAAATATAGTTAAGATGAGGAAGGTAATTCTTGTCCTAATGTCAGATCCACTCTTTGCCTTTTTGTTATCACTCAAATTCAGCAAGACTCACAAATAATTACTTACTCAAAGCAAATGAATAATCTATTTTAAATCCATGAAACTTTCACATGCCTAAAAACATGTTTAAATCTTTTCCTTAATTCAGGAGATTTGTTACTTATGATACTAGAAAGTCTTTCAAAAATTCAAAAACCAGCAATAAAAAGTAGAAAGGGTTTTTTTAAAATTGCCTTGAAAAAGTCTTTCATTTTAGAAAAAGCCAGCTATCATATGGGAAAAAAAAAACCAAACAACTCCTTGAAAAACACAGAAAGAAGGGAGGAAGATAAGGTAATGCCTCTATCCTTACATATATACACAAGAAAAACACACAGCCTTGTGCAATTCACTATATACTGAATTTCAGATACCAGCACTAATGGGGAAGAGGCATGATTATTAAATACTAGCCCCATTTCTTTTGCATAGAAGATTGACTATCCTGAGCTAAATTTGAAATGCTTGTGAAGAAAGTAGCAGGAAAATAGCTTAGCATCAGTACTGTAAGTCTCACCTACTTACTAGTACTTGTGAAAACCCGGATTATGTTGGGCTTTTGTGATGTAGATACTCCCTGAAAGCTCACATGATACAATGTGATAGCTGTGAAAGAGGAAGATGTTGAAAAAGATACATGTCTCTTCATATTTGTCAAGAAAAAGGTGGAATAGCCAGATAGTTTAAATTCTTAAAAATCTTACAGACCTTGGAAACATTCACAAAAATTTGGGTTAAAACTAAATTTCTTAATTTAATCTACTAAGAATGGACTTTCATCAGTATTTCTATATGCCTGTGAGGTTACCTGCTCAGGACATTCACTGGGTAGAAGGTTTTACATGATGTCTGTTTTTTACAAAACAAAACAAAGTTCCTGAATATGCAGAGATAAAAAGTAGGAAAAGACAGCAGCAACGTTTAATGGACAAAAGCACTTTCTTATGACGGAGGAGGGCGTAAGGTGATAATTTAGTGTTCCAGCACAGATTTACTGGATAACAGCCAAATATTTCAAAGCAAACACAGCTGTAATGTTTATGTTAAAAACAACAGGCGAGGATGGCAGTCAATCAGACGTTCTGTATCCTTCAAGTACTGACAACGAATTGTTTCTTTCCATACAATAAAGACAGAAATTGCTAAAGTGTAACCTGACAGAAACCTCTGAGAAATGGTGTCCTCCTTACAGGAAAGAATTCTTATTTGCTTTTTCAAGTGCCTCTTAAAGACAATCCCATTCACTAGCATCACTTAATGATTTGAAGGAAATTGGAACTGAAACTGAGAAATATTGCTACTAATAATGCTGCTGTTGTTAATGGCCAAATCCAAAAGAAGGGAGAGATGTTTTAGTTCCTAATATTATCAAGGCCATTTTGAGTCTCTTTTACAAACCTGTATTGGAACTGTGTATGTTATATATATAAATAGTACATGAGAATAGTTAAAATCTTTGGACAACTGAGCAGAAATTTGTGTTTAAATGGGGGGACTTTATTGAAGGGACAATTGCAGAGTTTGATTTTATAAAAACAGATAAAGCAAACAAACATACCCTTTTTATTTGCCATGTTAATATGTGGTACCTCGACTTCAAAACATCTCCCGTAGTATAAACTTACTGGGACATACAAAATGAAAAATAACTCAGTGATCCACATTAAAAAAAAAAAAAGTCTTATTGTAATATTTATATATTAAAATGCACTTTATGACTCTACTATACTTAAGATATGCTTCTCCATAAATGTTTAAATAAAGATGGTCCTGAGGCTTACAGTCTAGTTACCAGAAAATTTAATATAATATACAATCTTGAAAATAATTCAGGTTATAGAATTTGCATTTTCCATTTTTAGATTCCATTATCATCAGCTGTAAAAATTTAGATGTATTTCAACTAACTGAAAGTTAAAAACATATTCAAACTCTATGTGTTTTATTCATTTGACATACTGATGGATGAGAATCAAATGAGTATTTCTTTCAAGACTTTGAGAAGTTGCTATCAGTTGTTCTCACAAAACAAGTATAAATATTTCCCAGCTCAGATAAACAAAAAAAAAAAGTGAAATAAAAATTGAGAATTTAAAAAAAATAAAACCCCCCAACCTAAATTCAAAGGATATTCAAATCCCATAATGTCCATGTTATTGTCTATGAAGCAACATTATAGATTGTAAGTATTAAACTGAGTCTTGCAAGCAGTAATCCTGATTAATGTTTTAATACATTTCTATAAAAATATATTTTTAAATAAATTTGCTAAGAATGCATGAGATTTTCATATTCTGCAGGTCAAAGCATAAATGCAGTATTGAAAAACCTCACCACACTGAAATACCTATTGCACTTCTATATAAGGCACAATAAATTTGCCTATAAAGACATGTGTGCTCCATTTAGGTGTTTTATGCCTATGTATGTGTGAATGTATATGTAATATAGACATGAAGAAAAAATATGAAAATATACTATATTCAAAGTGATCATTTAAGATTCATTTCAGCTATTCTATCCCTGGGAAAACACATATAAGTGCAGCAAATGAATACGGTCCCCATACATACATATATACTTATATGTATCCCCAAGATACACATAATATGAGCTGGGACTCAGCTGAAGGAATTTTGAAATCCAGTCTCCTGGGGTTTTTTTCCAAACATTTATTTCATTTGGGCCTAGGTGATAGGAAACCCTTCCTTTTTTTTATATTCACGTACGTTTTCATAAACGTAAATCTAAAGTAATTCAGTGGTAAATTAGGCCTTGTAAAACTATACAGAAAGATGTCCAACAAGTAGTTTCATGTCACTTTTCTTGATTTATGTTACAGATGTGTTTATATTAAAAGACAAAAAGCCTGAATTCTTTAACATTTGAGTATGAAAAAATATGTGCATAAACTAATGTGGGGTTTTTCGTGATTGAACTTTATACACCATGTTCCATTTTGACTGAAACAGTGAAATAACTAGCATGTTGCCTCTCTGAAGCCGAAAGCAATTTCCTTTTCTAATTTTAGTTATGCAAAGCCTATGGGCATCATCAGCATTTAGTAATTAGTTTTATAATTACTGCTGTTTTGCTCACTGTCATTCAATTTTTCTTACAACATGGTCTGGGATTGAAACATCCCACATCCACAGCTGTGTAAATTGCCATCCATTTATAAGACAAAAAAAGTAACATTCAACATACATCATTATTCAGTCAAGAATGTGTTATTGGTTCTTAGGTGATGCTATGAGTACATAAGCTGTTCAGTAAAATGCAAAGAAAAATATAATTCAAATAATAAATGCCATATAAGACAGGAAAGTCTGAAAAATTTAAATTGGAAATAAAAGAATTTCTATTAAGTAACATTTCAGTCAATTATTGATACCAAGATCTGTCCAAACATGGGCAAAAAAAGTATCTTTTTTTGTTTAAAGAAACATACTGAGCTGAAAAACAGTTGAATTCAGAGTTGTTGATAGTATAATTTGATCGTTCTTGTTGGAAATATTGGTAGTCTGGCAACAAACTACAAAGTCATTTAATCAAGAATTACCTATCAATATAGTGTTGATACATTTAGACATATGTTCCAAAATATTGTATATCATCGACCAGTTCATTTTATGAATCCTAAAAATACAAATGGTTTTCGGTATGACATAATTGCTTAAACCCAGCCATTTTTCTTAATGAGATTATAGCCCACCCAGCAAAATTAGAGATTGACTAGAATTCCTATATTACTGTTTTACAAATATTAAATTCCAAAATTTGTATTTTATAAAATTTCTAACTTGAAATATGATGTCAGTTATGAGTTTTCAAAGGTTAGAAATGTAATAGTCAAATAAGAATAAGAAACCTATACTTTTTTTCTTAAACATAATTTCTTCAGTGAGCAAGAACTCATATATTTTCTAGGGAGTGTCTGGTTTAAAAAAAAATAATCATGGAAAGAAGAAAATTCCTACAAAAGATTCTGCCTGCGTCAGTCAGCTACCATTGATGTCAATCTGCTAGAGTAGAGCTGTACTCTTAGAGGGAACCATCTTCCCTTGGCAATGGAGAGACCAGAGAGCACCAGTGCGAATCCTGAGAACGGAACGTCAGCAATGGGTCGATTCATATTTGCAATTCCGTCCTTCCTACTAGAAAGCAGAATAATATAGACCTTTTAATCCTATTCCCTATCTTTGTCAAGCTTAGCTAGGAGAAAACAGCTGCTAATAAACACAAAGCTGTTACACACAAAGAGCTAGACTGTGCTCAGCCCAGTGAAAAGGCAGGAGGAGATATGCCACTGCAGAAAAAAAATTTAGGTGGATTGCCTTTAAGGATTTTTGCGGTAGTGTCCACTATTTTATGTTTCACATATTTTATGTGACATATTTTATGTTTCGCTATTTTACGTGACACAACTAGAGTGGCACGTTTTTGTCTCAAGTGAGAAAATAATTCTAAATATTTTTGGCTATTTTTAATTGGAAAAAAATCTTGATTTAGAATACTTCTTATTGGATATATAGCATTCAGTATGACCTGAGTCAGAAAGTTCATTGTTTTATTGTTTTCCCAAAGAGTAAAATTTTAGACCTTTAAACAAAGCCTGAATAAGCAAAAACAAATTCTTTGTCCTCAGTTACCTACAGAGTAAGGAACGAGATCCTCAGAGTCCAGACTCAGGCAACGGTCATAGTGGTTGCTTATTGCTCCTGCAGCCCTTACTAACTGTTCTTCCCTTACACTATTAGTTACAGCCTACTCCACTGCCCTATAGCCCACAAATTGCCTTTGTGGGCCTCTCAACCTTCTTCGTGCTTCAGGAAGGCAGCAGGATGCACCTTTACAGGGTTACCTGCATGATTGTGCCATTAACACAGCCCGAAGCGCCCTGGTGGCTGCACACCCCGCCACAGCCTGCCCAGCTCTGGCCTCTGCCTGCCCAGCTGCAGCCCAGCACAACCACAGTCCCTCGGAGGGCCATGCAGTGACAAGGGTATCTGTCCCCAGCGGTTCAGTTTGGTCACGAAATCTCTCACACAAACACGAAGTGTATCTTTGAAGAACTGATACCTACACGCTATGCCAATAACTGGCTTTTATCTTTTCTGAATTTTTTTCTGTTGGTTTTGGAGTGTTTGGTTTTTTCTTTTTCTCTTTTTTTTTTTTCCTTAGTATATGAAAACCTGTGCATGGGCAAATATCACTACCATCTCTGTCTTCCTTCATTCCTTAAAAAAACCCCATATTGCACATAAATTTTGAGTAGAAGAAATAATCTCTTGTTTTGAACCTCTGAAAACAGCAGGTTGGGGGACTATCTGGTTATATGTCACTAGATAGTTTCTTTTAGGGAAAACCAAAAACAAACAAAAAAACCCCAAACCAGGAATCCAAACACAAAGTTTCTGAAATGCAGATTTACACATTTGTGCCTCAGAAGTTTTGGCCTTCATTACTAAAACACATATATCCGTATACAAAGCTTTTTCATCTCTGAAATATATAAAAACACTTTTATTGAAATACTGCAGGAAATTCACCTGAATAAAACCCGATTATTTCTAAAAGAACTGAAACATTGTGTGCATTGATACACCATCCAAGCTAGATTAAAAGCATGTCATACACTATGTCTTCCACTTATTTGAATGGCATGCTACACAGTATTTCAAAAAGAAAGCTGCAAAATACGCTCTTCATATATTTTTCAGGACAACTATCACTAATGTACAGGAATATCATAACAGAAAGATATTTTAGAAGCTGGAGTAACTGACTGACTTGAATCTATTCAGGTGCCTGTTTACATGCAGGGAGATAATTTGATGGCAAAAATCTGGGAGAAGGGGTTGAGCTAATCTTCCTGCACCCCCAACACAGAGAGCCACTTTGGAAAATCTGCCTGAAAATCCCTTCTTCAGTTTGTATGCATTCAGTAAAACATTGCAAAGGGAGAATAGAAGATTCCCTGTGGAAGAAACACTGTCTGATGGACGGAGCAGATACATAAGTTATTAGCTGTAGCACTCTCTTTTTTGCTAGCTTTTGAATATACTCTGCAATAACTTGTGCAAAGTATTTTGAGAGCTTCAAATTACAATTCTCATATAAATGTAAAGTAATATTGTACATTCCAGAAACCTCTTCATTCATAAAATATTCCTGACCATATGTCTGTAAATTAATAGCAATTAACAAAATGGCATGAAACATGGCACAAAAAAGTGTGAAAAATAACACATGACAGAGATCTGATACATCTTCAGGGAGAAGTTTCAGGGGGAAACACTCCAACGTTAACAACATTCAGTGGCTATCAGAAATTTATTTCTTCTCATTTTGTCATTACTTATTAATCCCAACTACACTGACAGTCAAAGGTTAAAAAAGGGAATAAATTAAGATTATTGTCAATCATTACATATAGAAGAATAACTCACTATGTTTATTTACCTATTTTTGCTACTTGATTAAATGAATGATTGATGACAGGTTCCTTGTTTTCTTTTCCTTCTTTTTGTCAGTATAAATGATTGGTATGAAACTAAATGGAGATATTAAATTGAAATTGTTAGAAGTACAAAATATATGCCAGGTGGATTCAGACGATTTCAAATTTTCCTGTTACTCTTGTAACTTAGTAAAATGCATTTATATCTACACAAAGAACTCCATTAATCGCAGAAATAAGCTGGAACCTGACATTTTCCTCTCAAATATTACATATTAATATTCAGGTTTCCCTTTAAAAAAAAGGAGTCTTTTAATAGTTTTGTAGAGAAGTTGTGCAAATGAATGCACTTATCCAATTTATCCTTGAATAAATATACAATTTGTCATTGGATAAGTCATAGGTAACAGTTTGTGCAAAGATGCCAAAGCATTTTAAAATGCTAACCAGTGTTCTGAGTAACAAACCCTAGTATATAGCTTTGGGAGAGAAATCAAGGCAAATATGAGTACTGTCAATCCAAAAATTGTTGGTAATGTGAAATGAGGAAAGAATGTAACTGAGATAGAAAGTATCTGTCTCTTCAGTCAGCCAGTAAGAGTACACTCAGTCTCCTCCCAGCAGGGCAACGGTGAGTGAGATCACTTCATATACAAGAGTTTTCTTTTCTTACTCTGCAAATAAGAGAAGCAAGACCTAAAGTTCTGAAACCACTCGAAATTTTTGAGGACAGATGAAATCCCAAGGCTCTGAAGTGAGGACTGAAGCACAGTTCCCCCTAAGCTGACCAAAAATTGCTGGCTAGGCTAGGAAAGTTAACTAAATGCAACTGCATTTTTGAAAAGTTAAAAGGAATTGACCCTGAAGTCTGAGGAGGCAACTTTTATATGGGATTAAAAAGAAAGTCAAATATCTTTCTCCCAAAGCATTTCACAGTAGTAAACGGTTGAGAACTTGAAACCTTTGTCTGTTACTTAGAGAATTTACTGTTGAGAACACAAACTGAAGGAAGTCACTGTCAAAATCTGCAGCTTTATTTCCACTTGTGAAGAAACTACCTGACTCTGAAGCAGCCACCTTCTTGTTAAGGACATGGCTCATCTCTTTTCACTACTTGGAAATACTGGAGACAGCTGAACTCAAATCATGCATGTAGTCTGACGAGGAGTTATCTTAACTCTAATTTTGACCCAAGGGAAGTCTGAATACAGGATAAATTATTTTCTTCCTATTTCCATACAAATTCCCATTCATATGCTGTTTTAGAAAGTCGGTTCCTTTTCCCTGAAAATCTCTAGCTTCTGTGCACCACAGTCCTAGGAATGTTGAGGTGACTTTGTGACAGGTCAGGATTGAATGGAACCTTTTCTCATGCTTAGGAAGGATCTCCTGAGCTGACTTAGTTTGGCTGTGCTTTGGTGTCTCCTGTCCAGCTACGAAATTGATATCCAACATGACAATGCAAGTTCTCTGAATAAGACAGATATCAGACTGGAAGGTGTCCAAAGGAACTCTTCAGACAACTCTGAGCAGATTGTTGTTTCCAGAAATCTTCTGAATTCTGTGGGTAACATTGCACTTATACCTATCCTGGCCAATTCAATATCCTAACTGTGAAAGCCCCTTGCCCCAGAAGATTACTTCCCAAATCTCATCTTGTGGTGCCTGTTCTCTATTTTCAGTTCGCTCTATCACAACCTATTCCTACTGAAGGAATTATGCCATTGAAAGAAAACATAAAATCAAGGGTAACCTTCAGCATTCACAATGATTCATGAGAATTCACCTCCTGACACTGTTCAATCCTTATCAGCAAAAGGAATCTAGAACCACACCACAATGAGGGAGACATTAATGTTAATTCCTAAAGTAAAAAAAGAAACCAAAATGACCCATCCATATTACATGAAAATGTATATTGAATACATATTACTGGGTTAAATCAGAGAACATCACACTGAAGTAGTTACTGCAAGTGTTACTTTAGGTTTTTATGACACTGCTACCAAAATACTGTGTTCAGCTATGGTTTCCTCCATTCTGAAAATATGTTTGAAAATTGGATAGGACTCAAGAAAGAGCTACAAGAGTGATTAGACTTCTAAAAGTCATTCCCTGTAGTGAAAGACTAAGAAAGCTCAATTTATTTAGTTACTGAAAAGAAGGTTAAGAGGATCACAATACCTACATGTGGAAGAGATTCTGACAGTAGGCAGCTCATTAATCTAGGGAAAAAAGGCATAACAAGATCCAGTGTTTGGAAGCTGAAGCTGAAATAAGACTACAAATGAGGCACACTTTTTTCACAGTGACAGTAATTAACCGATGGAACAATCTGCACAGGGAGGTAGTTGATTCTTTATCATTTAAATGCTTTACATCAACATTAGATACTTTCCGAAGAGATAAGCCTGTGTCTCAAAGAGATGCAGAAAATACTGGATGAGGTCCTCTGTCTTGGGCTTGCAAGAAGTCAGACTGGATGCTTATCACAGTTGCTCAACATTGTACCTGAACAAAACACTTGTGCAATGCTCTGCACTTCAAGGACCAATCATCTCATGTCCATGGTATCTATCCTTTGTGTGCAGTTCAGATTAAATAGTTGTCTCCAAAATTCAGCTTCCTATTTGTCAGGTAAAATGATAATCCTTTCAAGGCAGATATGGACATCTTCGCAGATCATCTCATGCCACATTCACTGTCTGGTGTAATCACTGCTAAAGACCAAATTACATCTAAACTGCCCATAAGCACAAGCTGCAAAGCTGTTTGAGCATTGACTTTGCCTGATGCTTCTACCCAAGGAACCTCTGTTGGGCTGACTCCAAGCTAGTGATGAGTGAATCAATATGTAGGTCTTGTAAAATGTTGGAGCTTTTAGTCTCGAGAGTGCCAAAAGGCCTCTCAACATAGCTGCCTGTGTGAAAAATACAGTTCCTTTATGTTTAATGAAGTTGTTACAGAATCAACAGCCTCCATGAGGATGTTGAAGAAACCAACAAAAGCAAAATTTATGACGAGGTTAGGTGAGCTGTTAATTTTCCTCTCAGTGACTTAGTAACATTTGTGAAAGAAAACTTTCCCTTCAAGTCTTCAGGATAGGATGTTGGAGCAAAAGAATAGCAGAGGAAAAAAAATCCCAGAGATAGAAACTACAAAGATAAGAGCAAGAAGCATTTATACACAAAATAAGCAGAAACAGCTGACATATAATGGTAAAGAGAAAAACGTTTAAAGTATTAAATAGATGACAAAAATTCTTATCTTCAGAAAAACAAAATTAAACACCCCATCTCCTCATCTCTAGGCAGGGACAGAGAAAAACATTTAAAATGTAAACAAAAAATAAATACTATGCCCTTGGAATGTGGTATGAGGTGGAAGTTCACAGAAAATCACACCTGGACTTGCCATGCATTATACTTGCTACAGGTTTCTGTAGGGTTTTTTTAGAATATTTAGTTATTCTTTTTTTTTTCTTGTGACACTTAAAAAATTGGCAATGGACTATAAAGTCTTTAAAAATTACTAAAGGAACTTTTTATTATAAGATACACCTAATTAAAACAATATAACACAGAGATGCAGTATAAAATGGATTAGCAATATTCCTCCTATTTGGTTGGTTCATTACCTACCTTGCATGCAATTCTTTATGTTATTCTGAAAAGTATCTCCTCACAGACACGAGTTTAATTTCTAAATGGTTAAATTTCCTTTTGTTAAATATAGCATTCTTACAAAGGATATGAAGATAGTGTTATTGCTTAAGATCTGGACTCTTAGTCTTAGGACATGGGAACAGGGCTGCTCTTAACACACACTTCTCATGGGATATTGAGCAAAACCACTCTCGGCTGGCTTTGCAAATGTGCTCAGCAGCTGCTTCTTATGATCAGATTACCAAAGTGCTGAAATCTTTAGAAAATCTGGCTATTTATTTTGTAGCTGAATAGGATCAGAGATCTTTTGAAATCTGGCTCCAGTTGGAGTGCTGTGCTCTTTTGAAAAGCTCGCCCTAAATCTGTATATGCCTCAATTTCTCTATTAGCATTATCAGCACTGTTCTGCATCAAGAGGATGAGAAACAGCTAGCATACACAGTAACTCAAATCTGAAAGGGGATATATAAATTTACAGTTTCTCTGATAATTGTAGAAATACAGTAAGTACTTAAAAAAGCAAATAAAAAACAGTTTCTGATTTTCCTAACCTTTACTAAACTGGTTTTCTTTAAGATCTGAAGTGAGGTAATGATGATATTATTCTGCTTGCTGTAGGTAAAGTTTTGGAATTGTCTATATGTACAAAAAATGTGAGCAAACATATTTCTCCATCTTCCTTTTATGATTATGAATATTCATTTAATGTCTTTACAGATGATGAAATAAGACATAGAATTATGTACTTGCATGTGGTAGTGCCACATGCAAAGCAAAGCACAAACAATTTTTATAGGATACAAATAGAATGCAAAGTGACAACACACACATGCAGATGCACTCAGCTAACTCTCTGAGTAAGAATTACAGGGAATGATGTGCTCAAGCACTGAAATCAAGGTAAGAATCTTCTAACAGCTCCATTTAGGAGGATGACTCTGGCACAACTGATGTTAAGTAGTTTGTTAGGTATTTGCCTTTCTTTCCTTCCATAGTAACAGAAAGCATGATACGACTAAAGCCTTTGAAATTAAAAATATTCACCTTGGCTTAAAAGCTAGAAAATAAATGTTTCTTAAGGGAGCTTGATATTTTAAAACAACACAAGTTCCCCAGCTGTGTAGAGATTCTTATTTTGCTCGTGAACGCGGATAGATATAGAGGCTTACATGTTCTCTAAATTGTAAGCTCTCTATGAAGGGTGTTCTCTAATTACTGACAGCTAATGAAAACAGTTTTTACTGATCTCTCTAATGTCCTGGGAAAGTCTTTACTATGGATTCATTGTATTCTACTTTATATCCCTGATTGAAATGGGAGACCACAAGAGCACAGGGATTTGGTGGAAACTCGATTTCCTTCCTTAGGCTTCAAAGAGAACAGTTGCAGAAATTAAGCTACGTTGATATTGTGGTCAAACTTTGGTCAGATTGTGGTTACGCTTGCATGTTATATAGATATAAAATCATTGCACTTTGGTTTTTAAGATTTCTGGGTGTACCTTCAGTTTGCTCTGTTGACCAAAGGTGTCTAATATAACTATTACATCAAAATAAGAATTATTATTAAATTCATCTACTTCCAACTTCACTTCCAGGGCTCTGACTATTATTTACTCCAAATATTGAGACAGCCACTTTGGAAAATACCAATAAATATATAACTGCAAACATATGGGATGGGAAGATTTACTCCTTATATTTCAAAAAAAGTTTTTGTGTTTTCTTTCATTTCAAACTAAATATTTGAGTCATAATTTTTTACTTGTAATATGGAGTGATGTAACTCTTGGCAAAACAAATATTATAAATGCCTGTTTATTTACACTGCTTTATTCCCTCTAGGCACTCCCTGTCTGGGTTTTTGTTTGGTTGGTTGTGGTTTTTTTTAAGTTTCCACTACATTCATTATCAGTTGGTTAATATATTTCTTCATACAGATGCATTTATTATCTCTGCAACAAACTCAACAAGATCTAAAAACAGCATACATGCTGTATGGCAGATATATGGTAGAAGTTCAGATGACCCAGAAACCAATAAACTACAATAACAGAAGAAACAAAGGCCAAGCTGCACTGAATGTAACAAGGCTTTATGTATGTCCTTACATTCTCTGCCCAGCTGAGGAGACTAAGGTATGACAGATATACTGAAACTGTTAAATCCAGCCACAAGATCCAATCCCTCAACCTCTTTCATTTGCAAAATGGCACATTACAACATTAAGCTTGACTTAGACTTTTTCCAAAACATTCTTCATAACAAAGGCACTTTCCTTCTGTTCAGAAAAGGACAAATGAAAAGACAAATAAAAGTTCTACCAGATACTGCAATCTACAGATAGGAACAGCCTTTTTTCATTTTACATACCAAAAACTACATCAGTGATTACTGTTTCTGATTACTAAAAGCAAAAAGCAGAACAAGCGCTTTTGGCACACTGGATTCATTGCACATCTGTAATTGGCTAACCCCATCATGTGCATTATTTGAAAAAGTTATGTAGACTGTACATATAATTTAAGATATTCATGCTTCTAAAAAAGACCACCTGGAGCTAACCCATGGAACATAAAACATGAATCCAAAAATCATATGGAAGCATTTTATTAAGAGTTTTAGAAAAGAGGACTGTTGTGGCACTGGCTTTTACATAGACATTTCTACTGGATGAAAATCCATATCATTACATAGTGACAAGAAATTAACTTGGTTTTAATTTGAAAGTTTTTCCTGGTTTATTTTATTATCATCACTAAGGTTGGAGCCAATGCAACTGTCAATACTATATTCCTCCTCACATATTTACCTCTGCAAGTCTGAAGCCTGCGCTCTTGTCAAAACTCACTCAGCCAATACCATCAATGTTCTCAACAATTAATTGTAATGACAACACCTACCACCTTTTAGGTGGAATGAGAAAGGTATGTTCTCGACTCAGGAGTGAACTTTATTGATATGATAAGTACTACTGTGCACAGAAAGACGTGAACATTGAAGGAAAAAAGAATGAAGTGAAAACTTAAAAACTTTGGGGTTTCTTTTAAATATTCATATTCTTCACCAGGTTGTTTTCATTACCAAGACTGCATTAAGAATGCAAAGATGTATAGAAAAATGCAGGACTACAAAAAGGAGAGAGTCAGCACTGGAAGCTGCGTACAAGACAAAGACATAATGCATATTCAGTGTTTCATCTATGGACTCAAAAAAAAATCCAAATGGCTAAGAAAAATAAGCTGTAACATAATGAAAATGCAAAAATGACCAAGTCAGTGTAACAGCAGAAGAAGAGAAAGGAAGATGAATTGCAGTGTAATAGAATGGAAATACAGTAGTGGCTGCGAGTGAGAGAAAAGACGTTAAAGTCACCTTTCCCATTTCCTTGCTCTTAAAAACACTTACTGTGTGGTTGTTTTCCTATTTAATTGTTAAGTTGTAAGGTGGAGTTCTAGCAATAAACAGCTCTTCCAGGGACTGACATCTGACTGACAACATTTTAGAAAAAGTATTAATTTGTTACTAGCAGTAAATGTTTTGTGTCTCTACAGAAGTGATGGATAGAACTTTTTATGATACAAATAAAACACCATGAGAAACTAAATCATTCTATCATTTCTGGTAGCAAAACTGGAAGGATCAGGTAGGTTCTTTTTGTGCCTTTGTTCATGCAAGAAAAAAAGAGAGCTGAACTTGAAATGCTTTTCCCATTATTCCTGTTCTGCTTCATAAAAAAAACACAAATCCCTTCAGTCTTTTAACTCCAGTAACCTGGAGTTTAGGACAACAAAGATAAACATTAAAATAATAATAATATTAATAATAACAATATTATTATACTAAAACAAATACATTTGAGGAGGTTTGATTTACTAAACTGCATAGATTGTTGTCTATGATCCACATATCATTATAATTTGCAAATTCTAAATCAGTATTTAAGCCATGTTTACTACCAGTTCATTGATGATCCTGCCTAGAGCAGTTTCTGCAAAAAACACAGAAACTCCTTTCTCAAAAGTAACTTTCACTTCGATCCACTTTCCAAGACCACTTAGTTATACAGTTAATGTGTTTAATCTGGTTCTGCCTATATAATCTTCTTCCAGTATTTTAAAAACATAATTCTTATGCACTAGGACACCAAATGCCTTACAAATACTTCAGTATACAATGTATATCCTAATTAACTGGACTTGCAATTTAAGAGAATTAATTTGGGTTTGTATTATAAGAATTACTTCCCATTTATCCAAAAATATACAATCCTCTTACTGCAAGAAATTTCCCACTATTTTGCCTACAATTACTTTGAGGCTAAAACAGATCAGTGCTACAAACTTCACACCACCAGCACTTTGAAAGAATGGATGAACCTGAACAAGGCTGTATCAGAGTAATCAGAGTGATATCAGAGGTAACCCAACCCTTGTCTGAAGAACACAGACAATTTATTCAACAGTTCTGGAATATCTGAGAAACACTGCCAGCTGGGATTCAGGATAATGATGCTTGTACCATGGCAAGTAACTTACCAAAGCAACGCAAAACTGCGGCAACTACAATGGGGACCTGACCAAGGATATTAGGGAGATGTGACGGGTTCTCTCACTCAGTTTTTTTGGCATGTCCAAGACTTATATCCTTTTTCAAGTATGTTTAAAGGTTTGATGCAGGCACTAAGGAAACAATTCTTATTTTCCCAGCAAAAAAAGATAGAGACAGAATTCATCATGTATGGGCATGACTCAAACACGGAAGAGGCAGGTCTAGGAACCTCATGTTTGGGACTCCAACATTTGTATTCCAGCAGCAAAACACTTTTGCATGAGAAGCTTGAGGGAGAAACAAGGATGATCAAAAAAGACAAAAACCCACAATAAGCTATAATAATCCCATATTGATGAAGAAGACATGATATAGGATCAGATAATTTAAGTTGGAAAAGACATTTAAGATGATCCAGTTCTACTGTTACGCTAAACCTAACTCTGTCAAGTCCATCAAACTATGAACTTTGAGAATCAAATTCGCCTCCCTTACTTTTTCTAGTGTTGATGGCTATGATTGCATATCCTCCTTCAACATATGCTTCTTCAACACTGCCATTAATAAGTTAAACTATAAAGACCTGTAGAATAGATTCTGTACGGACAAGCACTTAAAAAAACCTTAGCAACCTGTTCTGCCTTTTCTGCATCAGTAGAAGTTTTACTGTACCTTATTGCTAAAGAGCCTCTTCTGTCTCCAGCATGGTTTCACATTTCTAATACACATAAATCTTTTTTTTCTTGAATTTTCTAGTCTTTTTAGATTTTTCCTTAATGTCTCTACTTGTCTTTGCCAACATTCTGCACCTCAGACATTCCAGTTTATCTTGCTAAATATTTCCCTTTAATTCCCTAAGTTTTATATAAATAATCAAACATATTTTTTACAAATAATTATTTTATTTTCATTCTGAGAAAGGATGCAGTTTTAGAGTTTTCAGGTGCATAGAAAATTATAATTTCATAATTTTTTTTCTTTAGGCATTCTAGTCAACCGTTATTCTAATTTTTTTCCATCAAAATTTTTCCTCGCAATCAATTTCACACATAAGTTTCCCCATTAGGCAGTTAGACCCTCAAAAGTACTAAGTATATCAGTAGGCATCCTCCTCCATTTTCAGAGACTGAAAGCAATCAGGTTATGATCACTTGTCACCAGGCAATCACCGACTTTGAGTCCCATATTCAATTTATCTTATCTATCACAATGAGATTCAACTGAACTACCTCATTTTGGGTTCCATACCTTTCATACCAGAAAGTCATCAATAGTTCTCATAGAGAGCATTAATGTTTTACCACTGACCTCCTGAAATTTTCTGCACTCAATTTCTACATTCAAACAACACCTAATCATCTTTAACTTATGTAATAGGTTGATGACTAAGCTATCTACTCCTACAGCTGCACTTCCCCTATGACCACATAAACAGGTTTACAATGGATAAACATTATGCTTACAATCAGGATTTGATACTGATACACAGTCAGAGCACTTCATAGTGGCCTATATAAAAACAGGAATCAGATTCTCATAAGAATAATGCTTGCAAGGCAGGGAGAAATAAATTATAGGGCTATCAAGAACTCTCCAGCACAAGAGCAGAAGTTCTGCACAAAGCGGGATAGCAAGATTTGGGGACTCTTTTCATACCAAGGAATACCACCATTTCATCTGCATTATGCTCTTTTCATCTGGTTGACTTTCTCACTTTTTACAGTGAAAAACAATGTCTTAGGCCAAAAACACTGAGGAAGAAAGTAATTCTTATTTCTTTGCCTCTGTAGATAGTTTCCCTGACACAGAATTGTGCAGTGGTTCAGAAATAAAGGGCAGTCTTACTGGAAGGCTTGTGGGTTTTGGCAGGGAAAGGCTTGTACTATCTTGCAACTCCTGCTCGGAAGACAACACTCCACTTTAAACATAAAAGGCTAACAACAGGTAATGTTATTTAAAGTATTTCCACAATGAGATCATGCAGAAGAGAGCAACTTATTTCTCTCTTATAAATGCCTACATATCCAGCACAGAAATTATTAGAAAAAGATATTTAAATTAATGAAAGTAATTCCACTTGACATTTCGGATAACAATTACCACACTTTCCAATTATCATTATTGCTTATTTTCTTTCCCACAGAATTCAAAGTGCTGAACTTGTTTCCTCCACCCCAAGTCCCACAGTATGACAAGAAATCAAGTTCATTTTCAAGCTACATTTACATACTTTGTTTATTTTAAGAATGGATCCTTTGAAAAACATGCTAGATTGAGGGAAACAGGTGTAATTTTATTTTAAATTTTTTCTTCATGTCATTAGCATTTTTGTTAAGATCTCATTATCAATGTAGAATTGAAGTAACATTGAGTGCTTTATCGCAAGTGGCTTTCAGTCTTATTTACTTACATGAAGCAAGAACAATTTGGATGAGAAATATTTCAGAACACCACAAATACTTATGACAGCATCTGATTTCTTCTCATACTGATATATAGTAATTCCAGAACACACATGCAAAACTACCTCATTGCAGAACACGAAACACTAAAAGTGGAGATGGCTAAACTAGAAGTGACATTCTTTATGCAACCTATCAGTCAGTCACTCCACTATTCACTGGAGTCCTTTTCACTCCTCAGCTACACTCCAATTCATCTCTTCTCTTACAGCAGAAAAGTAAGGTTATTTTACTTATGTTACATAAAATGTAAAGATTTGGCTTAAAAAAAACCCCTCATAATAAACCCACTTTCAACTTTGACGTGCCCAAAGTTGTCTTACACTCTGTAGTTTCCATATGTCACATAATTCAGCAGGAAATTATGGCCTTGCACAAAGACTTTTATCTCCAAAGTCAGAAAATAACACCTCACTTGAATGAAAAAATAATTAAAATTTAATAATGATTTTGATGTCATCATGGCAAATGTCCAGGATAAGGGTTTGCAAAATTAGGTAAAGACAACTGTGTCTAATTGCATTTTCTTCAAAAGAAACAAAAATAGTAAATGCTGGGAACTTTGTTCAAGACAGAGTCATGAGCCATCTTTTTTTTAGTGACAGTGTCCCGAAGATTGCCCAAAACCAAAATACACAGCATGACGTTACCTCAGCCAAACAGATTCAACGCACCAAAGAACATCAGTGTCCCTCACACTCCTCCCCTCCCTTCCTCTCTTCAATTGGAAAAAAAAAGGAAAACAATGTGGCTTCGTAAAAACACCCACAAAGAAACTTGGAGTCAATCATTTGAAGACACTATTCAAAATAAGAGGGCTCTCACAAGAGTTTGATGTTGGAACAGGACTACAGGGCTTAGTATCAGAACGCAGCAGATGTTTTCAAGTGCCATGCCACTACTATGAAAATACCTCTATTCCCAGGTAACTTTCAGAAAACCCACCTTTGAGTTAAAAATATTGATCAGCGGCTCATTTACTATTGTCAGAACATACCCCAAACTCAGAGTAAAGACTTTTGGAAGGATGGAAACAGAGGTGCTGCAAAATAGTACATATTTTATGTACTATCAAATAATGGCAATTTTATTCCTACTGACTCTAAAAAACTTTCCTGATTATTTCCTGTCGTATGTCCGGGTCTCTAAGAACTGTCTTTAAACTCATCTTCTATAAGTTATGTGTGTATTTATTTACAAGGACTAAGACTTCCTATACACAGAAAGCCTTAGAAAATGTACCAAAAGAAAAATAAGTGAAGTTTGCTGCATTAGAAGATGGAAAATATTTCCATTTTTAGCAAATATCAAATCATTGTCTATTGCTTTTAAGATTAAGAAAAGATATAATGGTTTCTAGATCACCTCTAAATAAAGATTACTATGAACGGAGAAATGATTTACCAATAGTAACCACAATGAGATTTCTTTAAAGGTTACAATCATCAGTTATTTATCTGAAACACTGCTGAGAATGCCTGGTCATTTCTTGAATAATGCATAATGTTCATTGTAGATTTGATCTGTATTATAACAATACAGATATTTCTACAATAATGGAGAAAACTATCTGTTACTTTCCAATTGCTCAAGAAATTTCCATGAAGTAATTGACTCTGGAAATATTATATGGAGTTACCTGAGTGCTCATTTGCAAGCACAACTTGTAGTGATCACTACAAAATAGGCAAAAGAAAACAAACTCATCAGCCCTTACAGACTTGTAAGAAAAGCTGTGATAAATACAGGACAGAGTAAAGGACCTTCCTGAAATATTATATTAAAATTATTAAATTGCTGCACAGTACTGTGGGAAAATTTAAAACTAAGCTTTAACACAAGCAGACCAACACTTCCAGGCGGAAGAAAAAAAAAGGCAGTTGCCTACACAACGTAAGTACCTCTCATATAATTTTCCAAATATCTTTAAGTCTATTCAGAATATTGCTTGGGCACACACAAAGTATAATTTCTAGTGTTTTATTGTAGGTTTATCAACCATACTTCACATGAAGCTGTAAGCTATTTTTGTGAGCTTGTTTATAGAAATGAACTTCAAGGGCAGCAAAAAACAAACTTAACAAATGAAACTGAATTTCTTTTAATGTAATTTCATGAATGTTTGATCAGAATGTGTTAACAGGTTTCGATGTAAGAAGAACTGGTGAAGTAATAAAATATACCTGTACTATGCAGTTAAACCTGCTTATGGGAAATTCTTATACAATGAAACACTGTTTCATCATAATTGTTTCAATATACTGATACATAACTAATACAATACTACTTACTGCAAAGCTAAGCACACAAACAGGGGAAAAGTAAAAGGCAAAACCCCTTCCTCAGCACCCACATGTCCCTTACCCCTAGAGACATAGGAACCATATCACCAGATGGGTGGAGGAGCAGGGTTATCAGATAGGGTGAACAGGCATTAAACACTTATCCAGCTCTTTTATAGGAAGAAAAATGTTAATCTACGCTGTTGTCTAAGAATAAGATCTCATTCTTCCTTAAAACTCCTTTACTCACTAGAATCTTCGTACAAAAAGGAAGCTTTAGTATTCCAGTATATGTTCCACAAGAGAATAATGAAAAATGCTTTGAAGACATTCACAGAGATCTGCAGAGCTCAGACTTTCAGTAATACAGGACAGCAGAGTCCACTTTACATCCACTTTGAAACACTATTTAATTGCCTGAGAATAAACTTTCATCCTGAAAAAATGGAGAACATTTGCATATTATATCAGAAGCCTGATGAACCATGTTAAACTCTTGCTCTGGATGATGTTACTATTACCTGTTCCCCTCCATGAGAATTATATATGATGTAGCAGATAATATAAATATATTAAATCACCACAACTATGTCCAGCTACTAAATCCTCAGCCTGAAAGTGTTTCAGTTTTTGCCCTCCATGTCTATCTCCATCCATTGAAAATTATAACTTTCCTTAACTAGTATCACTTCCTTTAAATGGATGAGCAGGTAAAAGCCCTTTGCACCATCAATACCAGTAACTCTTCATGGACAGTTGTGGGCTGACAAATAAGATTCTATCTCCACCTCCTCCCTCCACCCTTAAAGGTGGCTTTTCTTTCGCCTCATGCTATATACATTCTATCTAGTTTAGTATAAATTAAGAGTTTATGTTTCATAATGCGTGGAAAGAACCTGAGGTGCTTAAATGTCATATGCCTCTTTCCAAAATATGTTTCCACCAAAATGTGAGATCAGTAGCTAAAATAAAGTGGGGAGTTTTCTATGCTGTCAAAGCTGGGACAACCAGAAATCCCAGATTTTGGTAAACCTGATTTCTGTTAATGCAACTTGCTTGATAATTTAAAATACTTATCAGACAGCAAGATTACACTCATTGACATGAGCAGCATGAGTAAAAAAAAAAAAAAAAAGGTTTATAAAAAAATCCACTTTACACAAGTAATTGGAAACACTACTTAAGACCAACTAGCCCACAACCTCAAAAACCACTGACTGATTCTTCCTTTACCTGACTTTGTAGCAATTCACATCTAAAACTCTGATTTTATTGCATGACTGCTTGTTCAAGCATAAAAAAGGTTGTTTAATATTGAAAAGCCTATCTGAAATGTTGATAGATGCCTAGTGGTTCAGAAGTCAAAATAATTTCTATAGATATTACAAGATGATAAATAAAATCCTAGTCTCTCACCTGAAGGTTTATATATTTGGATGTGATGCTCTCAAACTTCAGAAATACATGATTCTACATTTAAGGTATATCCAGAGAATTAAGAGATTGAGTTCTCAACGAATAATGCCATGCTCCTCTCAAATGCATCCTTATGTAAAATAAGGCAATGTAAAACAAAGCAACACAATACTAGCTAAATAACTTGAAACAATTTAGTCTACATTACCCAGAAGACTTACAGTTGTAATAGTTAAATCAATAGGTTTGTTGTTAAATAAAAAATAAATAAAATAAGAGGTTTATTTCACCTTCACATGGTGTCTTTCTCATGCAGACCTCAGATTTCCACATTTGAATCCCTTTAAAGGATTTGATATGCAGGGAAAGAAGAAAGGATTATGGTAAAAATTTCAATTTAGAGGTTACTAAAGGCTGCCATATTCGCTACTACACAACATATTTTCTCCATACCTTTCACTGATGTATTCGGTGGAGGTCCTTCCATTCTCAAGTTCCATGGAGGATCACCTTGATTAGCAAAATCCCTCATTTTCAGATAGCTAATTGTAAGTCGGATGATGGATGCCTTGTCAAGCTGGCTGGTAATGGCTGCAGGCAGTGGCAACAACTTTGCCAACTCATAGAATTCAAAGTTCTCCTTTCCCCGGCGAGAGCGAGCAGCATCTCGGGACTTTTCCTTCCTCAAAGCTTGTAAACTGAAAGAAAATAAACAAAGTAGGACATTCATCAATATTAGTGTTCTGTCACATTTAACCAATTTGCTTTTTCACTGCTGGTCTTCTCTACAAATTACCACATTTTCAAAATGCTGTCATGTATGGATCTACAGACTACAGGATATATGAAATGGTACTCCAGACTTGAATGATTAAATGATTAAAACTCATATTTGAGTTTCAGTAGTAGCCAACATAATATGTAACTAATTACTCTTAACTGATTTCAGCCACTTTCTTCTTAGCCTGCCCTTCCTTTTTCTGCTGTCAGTCTCAGGAAAAAATTTGCAAGGATGCTGTGTACATGTGGGGCTTATCTTCCAGTGTGCCATTGCTTCTTCGGTATCACTGTAACCCAATTTGATCCAAATGACCAAAGATGTTGTACAGTATCTTCTAAGTCACAGAAGTTTAAGCTTGGTGTAAGAGTGCAAACCTTCCTGGGTTTCATGAAGCTGCTCTTTAGGACTTGTTCAACTGTCTGTGCAATGGAAACAGTAATGCTTGTCAGAAGGGTGAGCAAGCAGTTAATACAGTTGTGTGCTTCACATTTCTGATTGTCACTCACTACCAGACACATGGCAGACTGTCAACTTTTTGGTCAGAACCAACCTTCTGCTTTACACTACTGGAGATATTGGAAATGCAAAGACATTAATTTAGACCGGTTGCATCAATGTATCACTCGCTACCACCCACACAGAACAGGCAAAGGTAACTCAGATTTTAATCCTGGGCTATTTGTTTAATTGGTGTAAAAGTGCTGTATGCACAGTGTGATGATAGTGGTTAACCACTGGGGTCTTTTCCTAATCTTTCCCTGTAACTCAAGTTTCAATATATAATAATACAACTTTACAAGGGAAAAGGGATTTACTTTTTTTCTTGTATGTTTTGGGGAGACAAAGAAATGTTCATATGGGTTCATATTTCCTCTTTTACTTTTAAGAAGAGGGTTTTCAAGTTTTTGCCTTTTTTTTTATCCCCCACAGTGTTTAACTCAGGATATTATAAGCTTCAACGTACCTCTACCTTGGTGAGTACAGAATGGTGCTGATTCTGGGACCGGTTCTGTCAACTGCAGCATAAAGCGAGTATAAACTGTTCTTGTCACTCACTAAGAGTCTATCTTTCCTTTGCCTCATTTTTTTACTTATTAATTTGATGAAGTTAAAGCCAGAATTCCATTAACGAGTCATTGGTTTACAACAGAACTAGAATTCAACTGGCATATAATGGTATAGCCAATGCTTCTCCCAAGCTTCCACAACCCTTCCAGAAACCCTGGATCTTATCAGCAAAAAAATCGTAATGGCCAGATCTACAAAAGCACTCTGGCATATGACGTAAATCAGTAGAACTGAGGCGCACAGATATAACATCATGAATCTAAGAGCTCTGTTTACCTGTTTTTCTAGTTTGGAAACAAACTACAGATGTTATCTCATTTTAATATTCTTAGACACCTGCATTTTTGTACCCATCTCTGCTGCCTCAGACTTGAAAGGGCATATCAGCTGGGCCCTTAGCACACAAATAAAATCCCTCCATGATACTTCCCTGAGAATGGTTAACACATTACATTCCCTAAACAATCCCATACCAATAGCAATTATGTTTAAAAAGACAATCTAGCTAAGAAATAGAGATACTAAGATAAAGGTACGGGAGAAAACAGCACATCCTTACCAACAGGTAAAGATACACAATGCTACTGAATCACAGAGTAAAGTACCTACTTTTCTATGAACTCTACATAGAATGCTAGCAGCTTGATTTGTAAATTATATTTCAGGAAAAAAAGTACCTGAAAAATAAGATTTCACAATACTCATTGTGGATACATCTCTATCCAATTTCAAATTTTAAATATCTATGACATAGATGTGGAACTGTTCAATTAATTCCAGGGAAGCAGTATACACTCTACAAGTTAAGTATCTACAACAGCAACATAAGGAAAAGGCAGGTAATTGTCTCTGCCCAATTGCTTGCAAGTGAAAACTCAATTTCATGTTACAAGGCATGGCCTTTACTACCTGTTTCTGGGCCTTTTTTTTTCTCAGAAGCCAAGCCTGAGAACCTCAAGTCACAAAATCAAATTTGAGGAGTCCAGAAGAACTGAGATTCCAAATCTGTCCTGAAAGTCTGCACCAAGAGGTTCACACCTTCTTTCCAAAGTGCTTAATTATAACTCTGTATAAGAGGAGAACACTTTAGAGATGCCTAGTAAAACAAAGCAGAAACAAACTCAGCAATTTCTGAAATTGAAAAATGTTAGAAATTGAATAGTGATAGAATATTCCTTAGCTACACCAAAGTCTGAATCTGCAGTTGACAAGTCCAGCAGAGGTTTCAGGAGATTGCTGAAACTGAATAATATATTGAAATGTAAACTTATACTAAATGTTACTGCATCAGTAACAGTTTGAAATGGAAGTCAGTTAAGCTGAAAAGTGAGGCTACCTGTGTCAGCAAACAGAATCATATCAAAGGAACCTATGTGTATTCAAACTTTTACAATAAAAAAATTAGAAGGGATGGGGAGCTGACATAAACGAAACTCCCAAGAAACAGTATTAAGAGTAACTTGCCTTTTCTCCCAGCCATTTGGTAATCTGTCATTTGTGGAAGCTTCACATAGTGAATTAGGTCAAGGAATTTGTAATTTGTAGCACTGTCCTCTTGGCATTAGTGCATTAAGCCAAATTTAGAAACAGTGTCCATCAATATGTGCATACAAGTCCTAATTTCTACTCTACATAATTCCCCTAGGGAAATAGACTTGTAGTGTCAGACACTGCGGTTATGCTGATAAAATGGGTCCTTAATTTGAGAGCAGTGATTTCCTCAGCAGGATGCAGGAATTCATTAGATATGACCTAAACATCACTGTTAATCCTCTCTGGCACCTGTGATTCTGATAGGCAACATCAGCTTCATCGTCAGATTCTCTTAACAAAGCAAAATACTGGTACTGATAATCCCAAGAGTATGCTGGAAAGGAGGGGTGTGAAGCTCACAATAGAAAGCAGTGCTGCTGACACTGAAGACAACTCATCTTAGGTCCTGTCATATGTCACTGGTATTAGAGGTAGTTCTTGGTAACACAAATGAACTTATTAAAGTATCGTGCTGCAAAAACTTAGAGATACACAAGATTTCCTGCTAATGAGAAAAATAAAAGTGTCGGAAACTATACCCATGTTTGCTATGTGGATTTCAAAAACGGTCAGAAAGCACCAAGAAAGCAAGCATCACAGGTTTAAGAGCTCTCACATGACAGAGGAGGTCCCCCAACAGACAACTGAAACTACATATAATATCTACAATACCAACAAGAAAGTGACAATGGGAAATATACCCCAGGGATATAAATACTTTCCCTCTTGCCTTCTGTGGAGAAGGCGAAGGAGCTCAGAAAATTGTTTCAGAGTGCACCACCATAAAATATAATAGGGTGATGTTGTCATACAATGGTGAAACTTCATGCATTCCTTTAAAAACGTATTTCTCATAGAATTTCCATATACGGAGTCCACTAAAGAAGACTAAGAGCTTTCCAACAGCTAGCTACTGATAGTTCTGAGAAGCAGCACCATATAAACAGCATATTCAGTGGCCTGAAAAATAATGCTTTTGTTAGATATGGCTTCTATTTCTTTTTTTTTCCCTTTTAGGGTCTTTCCAGATGGACTGATACAAAGGGGATCTGGCTTTTACAGATGAGAGGTACAATAAATACTATTATATAATTCTAAAATGGTATACATGACATTTCTAAAGTAGATTTTCTATTGAAGACACAGCAGATGCAGAAGGCATGATAATATGGTGTTGCATAAAAGTTTTATGGGTACTCATAAGTCACTTGTGATTTCATTGTGCTTGTGGTCATTCCAAGCTTAACCTGCTCCATATTTTATTTCACATAATTTTACATACTTTATATTCATAAGCATATACACGCATCCATATCTGTGTGCACACCCACAATATTCACATCTGACCAATCCACATCTGTCACTTTAAAGCTGGGACAATCACAGCTGCTAATCTTTGCAGTATTTAATAGCAATCAAACATGTTGCAGCATATCAACAGATACACTGACCTGCATTAGCAAGGATTTTTTAGCATATGTTCACACAGAATCACAGAATATTCTGAGTTGGAAAGGGACCCACAAGGATCACAGTGAATGGCCCATATTGGGATCAAACCCACAACCTTGGCATTATTAGCATGATGCTCTAACCAACTGAGCTAATCTCTGGGTCATATCAATACCTTGCTTTCATGACTCACTTTGGGCACTAAAAAACAGTGAAAAAATTTAATTATGTGAATTCTGAATGAAAACAGGGGAATGATTGCAGTTATAAATAAGTATTTCTGCCTGCGATTTCAAAATATAGCTTGGAAACAGGTGCATCACAGACTTGCCTGATTTTAGAAAGGCAGCTCACATTTGTATTTTACCTTCTGTTCCCTTCAACCTGACAGAGTCAAGACTCCTCAAATGGGACTTCTCAGAAACATTGATTTCCCCCTGCACAGTCCCACGTAATAGCACTGATGGGGTTTTATGGTACTCTCATTGGACTTGTCACAAATAGAGACTGGATTGGGAACGAAGGCCATAAAACGAAGTTTGAGGGACAGATGGATTGCTGAGCTCCAGATATAATGGGCCAAGACAGTGGACAGCTTGTCTGAAGTGTGTCATCATAGTTTTTGCTTATTTCCATTAAATAAAAGCGGAGAAGTATGACATACTCACATGGATGTGCAGTATTTTTTAGAATGGCATTGAAATCGTCCCTGAATTCAGTAGAAACTTTACAAATGAAACAGAGAAATGAAATGAAACCAGAACAGCGCACTTCTTCTTGTATTACTAAACATTTTCATACTTGTTAATTCAGCTGTTACTGAGTGAATTTCCTAACCTCTAACAATATGGATTAGCAGCAGCAAAAACAGGTACAGTGCAAAAATACCTAATATCTAATAATGTTTATAAAAAGCTTTATAGATATTGAAGCAATATGTGTGTACGTGTATTTTTATATTAGTCTAGTCTTTTAAATTCAAGGATCAAAAGGTCCACTATAAACATTATCTAATTCTCCAAAGGACACAGCCAGATGGATGTTATATCAATTTCACAGAAAAGAAATCAGATATATGGAAAGGATGTGCAACATTAGAGTGCACAATGAAACTGTGACAAAAAATATGGACTGGAGATAAGTGATCCAGCCCCTTCACTGCCCTGAAAGAGACTTTCAATTATGTATGTCCCTCCACTTACAGTTTCCCAATTTAAAGAACACAAGAATGGTCACTTGCTATTGGCCATAGTTATAGCATTACATAAGGAAATAAATTTATGCTTCTTCTGAGTCCATGGGTGTGCATTTGCGCAATTCTATATGAGTTACACTGGAAAGATCCTCTTTTTCTTACTTTGTTCCATGTTAATATGATGTGACAGAGTATTACCATACTTTGGATATTTTTATATTTAAATCAACTTTAGATTCCTTCCTGTTTTCTTAATAATCTATTCACATAATTTCCCTATCTATATCAATGAAATGTAGGGAATGACTATGAACATTTAACTAATACAAATGTTTATACATTCTGATGTGGAGGAATAATCGATTACCTGTGCCCTCACAGTCACATCCTTAAGAATCTATTCTAGGCTTCAAGCTGACCAGTGCAAACAATGAGGGCAGTTAAGCCCATTTATAAAAACGAATACATTTAGAAGCTGACTCTTAATGCCTGGGTGATTCATTAAGATAATGTCCCACTCCACCTATAAATGACCACCCATAGGCCATGTTCTGGCATTTAAAAATCTGTTCTCACTTCACCGATGTTGTGAGACAATTAAACTCCATTAGAAGCTCAAAGAATCGAATAGCATCAATATTTAATTGACCGGTTATTTGGAATATTTATTTATTTTAATTCTATTTGACTCTTCTTAGTCAAGAGTTTTTTTCAAAAGTTAATAGTGACATCTCAAAAACATTGTTCAGCCCAAGTGGATAGTAATCTGAACAGCAGTGCACATTTTCAGACTCCAAAAAATTATTTAGACTGAAGGAAAGAGGAAGGAAGCAAAGTAGAGTAGCCTGCACTGAATAATTGCACATATTGCAGTTGAAAAGTCCAGTCTAGCAAGTCAAACATCATCACTAGTGGCAAGCAGAAGCCTAAAGCCTGCTATTATCAAAGGGCTTTTTGGTTATTGTTCTGTTTTTCTAAAGCTTATGCTCTAGAGAGTTCACAAATATGCATGGAACTGGATATTTTTTCAGTATAGTAGATACAACTGAATATAAAAGAATGAAGCAAGAAAGCTAATGCTCCTGTAGATGTGAATTAAAAGAAGAAAAAATCCTCTCCCAAATTCCTAAGACTAATTGAATTAGCTCTGAAAAATTGATAATGAGAGTATGTTAATATGTTTACCTCTAATTTCTACACTGCATTTTGTTATCTTTGGGGATTTCTTTTCTTTTGAGACAACTTTTTGACTTGATGTTTTCTCCCTTTCTTTGCCTTTTGTTTTCTGCTGTCCTATTCATAGATTTTCCTTTCACAAAGATTGTTTCTGAATTGAGAGCACAAGAACTTCAAGACTAATAATAACAGTTGTGATGTTTAAAAGAGAAGACTACTTTCGTGAGGGAAAATCCTCCAAAAAAGAGGAAAGGAGGAAAATCAAAAGCCACATTAAATTTTACCTTCTTTCTTTTTAAGTAGATCTGAGAAACCAGACGGCAGATTTTTATGGATTTTTCTACTTGTTTGCTTAGGAGATCCGAACATTGCTCAGTCTCGCTATTTATCAATTAATCTAGCATGCAGCCTCAAAGGAAAAAGGTCGACTTGTATTAAAAATTCATCCATCAAAAATTCATCAAAGACTTCAGCATTTTAACTTGTGAACCTTTGAACACCTGCGTACTTGTCAGATCTGTGGTCATAGTTAACTGGAATCTATAGTTACCACAGTGCCTGTACTTGCTCTGACATGAGCTGCATGAGGAGACTTTCAGGTGAAAGTGCAGTACATAACCCAGTGAGGCAGACTGCTTCCTCACACTGTTTTTTTTCATCAGACAAAGGATATCTGATATCTGACTCAGTTCAAAGACAGTAAAATCAGACCTTTTCAATGAGCAAATACTTTCCAGGGGCATTCATTTTTTTGCCCCACTATAATTATCACCATTTATACAGAGCAAAAGTTTGCCAAAAATGTAAACAAAACCATTATCTGATATTATCATCAATGGCCTAGTCTACAAATTAAAGCCATTCAGTGCTGTCCAAGAAAAATTAATGTTTTCAGAAGACTTTCTTTAATATGTGAAGAAAGCTGTATAGTATATGCTGGAAGTTAAAGCTGGAACCTTCAAGTTCAAGGTAAAAACTCTGCTGCTTAACTAATGCACTGCTCATAGCTGTCATCATTAATTTATGTTAGCCTCTGTAAACATCAAGAGTATAATAGGCCAATTTCACAACCAAATATAGATGCACATTTTGCCCTTATATAAATGGCAGATTGCTGCTGTAGATCATCACTGCAGCAACACATCAGTAAAGATGCACTGTTTGATGGTCTGATGCTCACACAATATATAAAACCAGTTGTAATGGTTGTTTGGAAGCAAAGTGTAACATAGCAGCAAAATTTCATTTGTTCCACAAACTCAGGATATATTAAGCTTGGCTGACAAAGACTGTTTGATGTGCTAAATCAGTTTGACCTTCATTTTTGCTTTATATTTCTCATTTAACACATGAAATGACCATTATTTTTTCATTATATAGGAAAATATCACAGAACTGATTTCTATTAAAAACGTTTCTTTTCCTTGTAGACACCAAAAATACATTTTGCTAGAAGTGCATTAACAACTATTGCAAAAATAACATGAAACTTATGAAAAAATAATACCTTTACTAAACCAAGCCTTAATTATATCAGTGAGGCTTACGTTGGTTTTTAGGGGTTGTGGTCTCACAGAACAGGATCCTTTTATTTTAAATATGTAAACTTGCCAAGGAAAAGATTTGTTGAATGCTTGAACTAATCATTAAACTGAATGTTTTATCACCAATGAGCACCTTTGTTGCAATGTTTAAATAACAGGATTTACTTACAAAGTGAGTCATTAAAACATAATATTAGGAACCTGGCAGGTTTTTAAGGATTACAAACTTGCCATCCTGCACAATCCTTTAAAAGTAATGTACACTTTGATACAGAGACCATTAAGTGAGCTGTGACACATTTCTTCAAACCGAAACTCTACAACTAAAACACTAGTGTTTTGATCTTTTTTTTTCTTCCTATGTTGAACTAAGCAATTGCCAGCCTCATGATAATAGAGAAACTGCAGTTTTATCAAGCAATTTTGCAGCACCCAATAAACAGCACTTTACCTTGGAGCAACTTGTACATTTCACACCTTAAATTTCTATTTACCAAATCAGCTAATCACTTCACAATTGAACTTCTCAGAACAAAAAATTATCAATTAAAGTGGTTGAAACTCCTGCAAATTATCATTTAGGAATGAAGTAATTGCTTTCATCAGGGCAGAAAAGCCCGCCAGAACAGAAATGTCACTTCAGATTAGTGTTCTCACTCCTGAAGCTATGGATGACACAGCTGATATAAGACTAAATGCCAAGACCAATCAATTGCTTTTGTGGCTCTGTTCTGAGCTGCTGTAAAAGGGGCCATTTTCTAGGATCTACTCTTCATTATAGTAAATGCTATCTCCCTGGTAACATAATTCCATTTCTCATAAATTCCTTCTGAGAGCATTGTCCTAACAATGGATGTTTGTGGAAAAGAATGCTGTTGGTTTAATGCAAAGAAATTAAGTGTGAACGGCTGTCAAAGTACTATAGTTTGCTTGTTCTTAAACATAAATTGAAGTCTTTACATTAAAAACTGAATACTTCAGCGGAAATGAATGTTCTGAACAAGTGTGATATATTGCATTTGGAAGTGATGTGTTTCAGATCGAGAGTTTAGACTTTTTTTGAATACCTGTGTTCTGTCTATAGTGGGCACACTTGTCCCTAGCAGAGATTTGTCAGTTTAAGAGAGAGTAGATAAACAATCCACTTATTTCACAGCAGTGCACTTACAGAATGTGAAACTATGTAAGAAAACATGGTCTCATTATCATATGACATGCTATTTGTTAGCAGACTCATCTGTGTATAAAAGCCTTCTTTGAACTGAGTCTTTACTGGAAATATATGTATTTCAATTTGGACTGTTCAGCTTCCTAAAATACTAAGAATCTGAGTTATGGTCTCCAATTAAAAGGATATCTGAGAAGCTAATTTGGTGGAACAGCAGCAATTTCCTGCACTGCTCTCCTCATGACTGAAGTTTAGAAACAAATTCAAGATTACAGATTTTTGTTCAAAACAGGATGAAAAGTATTCCTCCCTCAATGAGCATAAGCAATTCCAATTAAAAATAACAAGAGTTATGTGACAGGAGAATATATTGCTGCATATGTAAAGAAGTAATTTATTCAGCATTAGGATGGAAAGAGAAATTTTACTGTAGTATTTCTATGGGTAACCAAAGAAAGAGCACAGGTACACTGTTGCCAGATTGTGACTGTAGGAATTATGGCAATCACATAAAGATGAAAACCCACACCATTATGTGACGTGGGGAAAACAAGACAAGAGAGGCACAGTGTCTCTGTGTGTCATATGTACCTGCCTGAAATAAGCATAGCACTTTAAACTGCAAAGCCAGGTAGCTTCAGTCCAGGTTGTCCACATATGCTATGTCATACACTATACAAAACATGCTCTATAGCATATTGCACTTTAAATATGAGCTTTACACTTTGGCTTAGCTAGCAGCTACTACATAAATAAATCACTCTGAAATGAACAAACAGAATCCAAATTTCTCACTATACTCCTTTTCTGAGTACTGTCTTTAAGACGGAACACTTTAGGTTAGGAGTTTTTTATCTGGTTCTGAATTAATATTTTCAAGAATGAGTAAATAGCTAGTATTTTCCTCACCTTTGCCAGACCTACTGCAGAAATTTTTGCTGCAATATTTATATTAAATATGGCCATTATTTTCCATAGTATTATTTTACCAGTGGTAGTTCTGAAATAAACAGCTGTACAGGAAAAAAAAAATTGGGGGTTTTATTTTTATAAAAGTTGTACCGGGTAGTTTATCTATACCATTAAGTTTTACTACTGCCAAAAGGCCTAAGAGCACAATGTTGCCTTCAGGCAACTCAAGTTTGCTCTTTACAGATGACCTAAATAGGGATTTTGTTAGAGTTGGCTGTGCTCTCTGTAACTATCCACTTCAATTTAGTTCCCAAAGCCAGGAAAAAAAGACAAGAATTCTAACCTCTCTTTCACTGCTGCCACATAAATAATCTCTTAGTGGTGTGTTCTCAATTACTACAATACTAAGACCCTTTCTGAAGAAAATAACATTCTTTGTCTCCTTAGCCACTCTTAAAATTATCATCCTCCTCATCTCCTAGTTCTCCCCTTCCCATCTAAAAGTTATGCATATTCTGATGGGTCTACGCGGAACACACACAAGTTCTAGTTTTGAACCGTACTTAAGGGAGTCTTTAGAAGACCTGTGAAAAAGTGTTGAAGGGATATAGGATACACTGGCACCACAGTCCAAAGGAGCTATTCCAATTCAGAGTCGCAATTGAGCTATCTTAAAACTGTCAACAATATAACTTCAACAGGACAGACAATGAGCTACGCTACCAGCGTCAGCCTTGAGCCCTGCATGTTTTCTGCTGCCTGCGATAAAACCTGTACTGATAGAGATCACTCTGTCACTGATACTCAAGCTACCTAGTTTTAAAATACTTCCAGCACATCTGAAAAAAAAAAAAAAACAAGCCCAAAAATATGCAACAACCAGCCTGGATAGTAGTATAGCTACCCCCGTGGAATGCTCAAAATCAAATAGTGCATGCAATTTCTTCCTTCTGCAGTCTTAGGAAGATCCAGCTGCCTCCAGAAGCTCACTGATGGATTTACTGAAGCTTGTTTTCCTGGAAGCATGGGTTTCACTCTCCAAGGTGCAGTGTTAGCTGTTGAACCATTGACTCAGTAGAGCATGAATGAGCTTCAAGGCCTCTCACTTTGAGCCCTCTTGCTTGAACCCTGAGCAGTTTAGTGTAAATGAATGTCAGCAGAGCACAAGACAGCAAGATTTTCATGAGCAGGCATCTCTTTCACACATACCACCAGTGAAATAATGTTTATTACTGCTTATATATTCCAGGACAGGCTATGGAATCCACTGACTTCCCTCGTACTTTTTCTATTTAACATATTTTCCATTTAATGCTCTGGGACAGGGGACAACAAATGTCACGCACACTGGTAAAGGGCAGAAGGTCATATGAATAAGGATATTGTAAGATTTTCAGCACTTTTGATACATTGGGATAAAAATGAAGGCCATATTGACTGTAGAAGGAAGACTTCCCTCCTTGTTCCCTTTACAGATATCAGTACTGGCCACACGCATTATTGGGCTCATGTATTTCCTAAAATGCCAAGAGTTCTGTCGAAGACTATGCATTCAGCCCAGACAAGGAACTGCCACACACAGTGGTAACTGCTGTGCTGGAATTATGTCCCTGTGCATTTTAGCTTTCAGGCACTTGTAGCAGACCCAAGATTTAATTTCTAAATAAAGTTTTCAGACATTTTACAGCAAAAAAACAATTCTCCTCAGAAACCATTTTAACTGTTCAGAGTAGACCTAATGCCACATGCATTTTATGACCAAAATAACGGTATACCAAAACCCCTCCTTAAAATACCCACACCATCAATTACAATGCTAAAACTGTAAAAAGTAACATTTAGACAAAAGCCTCAAAGTTTTATCAGTTGAGACATAAATCTCATGTCTTAAGTAAAGCTTATCTTCTTTGACAATATTCAACTACCAGCAAAAGTAGTTGAATCCACCAGACTGTGCATAATAAAGGTATTAAAATTATCAGGGCTCTGAAATACTGTCCAGCAGCTGCCCTAGCTACATTGCAACCAAGTACTAAAGAACCCTGCTAAAAAAATTCCTCAAAAAGGGCCAACCAGACTCACTGATGAGAAATACGAGTGACATAAACCCACAAAACAAAACAGGATTCAGAGGTAAGAGCCCTCTCAAGCTCCTTGCTTTGAGTGACCTCTTAGTTACTCAGCAGACAGATCACCTTCCTGTAAAGTCTCACAGGTCTAGATCAGAGAGGAAATCAGAGAGGAATATTATTATTATCTATGAACTATCTTCATCATAAGCAGGGCATATAACATTACCCTGTAATTCTGGTTTCTGTTGCAAAAGTATCAATCCTAGTCTGGAAACACCAAGATGTAAAGAATTTCTATTGCTAAGCAGCTGCAATGTTTAAATTAGCCTCACCATTAACATTTTGTGGGCTTTTTTCCTGTTTCAACTTTGCTGAGTTCAGCTTTCAGTCACTGAATCTTGCAATTCCTTTGTCCACTAAACAAAAGAAACTCCAAATATCTGCTATCTTCTCCCTGGCTGGGTAATTATAGTCCATGATCAAGTCACCCTCTTAACCCTTGCTTTGACAAGATTCTCAATCAACTAAACAAACTCAGTCATTGTATGTTTTCCATTCTTCATTTTAGCAGTCTCTTTTTTTTTTTCAACAATAAAACAATGAAAAAATTTCAACACTCAATGTAGCAGCTACAAATATAATTTCCACATTAGATATTTCCATTTATACATTTAAAGATTATTTTACTCCATATCTGAAGTAGCATCATAGTGGGCTATGGTGTTCTGCTGCTACTCATAAGAAAACTGAAGTCTTTTGATTTGGGGTTCCCAGAATAAAGAGGAATTAATATATAACTGTGAACTGCAATGTCAGTTACCTGTTTCTCCCTCTGTGTTATTCCTGGACACTGATGGGTTTTTTTGTTTCAGAAATGGAAATCAATCTGATTAGTTGCATAAGTTATAGAGAATGTAAAATGAGAGAAAAATATTAATTAATAATGTGAGAAAACAACATGTTTTCTCTCAGGCATGTAGAATTATGTCAGTCTAATCTGGACTAATTTTCTGCAATCACTTTTTTATTTTATCTCTGAGTCGTAAAGGCAAGAATTTCTTTTACACCACCTCAGAATTTTCGGTGTAAAATGGCAGAATCAGGTTTAAATAGTCAAACTCAGAAACAAGAAGAAACATTCTGCAAAATGATGAATTCTTGAGATAATACCCACAAGTCATTATTCAAAGAGATGTTCAAAACAATTAAGGTATGATTTTCAAAACTACACAATGCTGGCAAATCCTGCTCCTAGTGAAGAGGTGCACCAAATGTTGTGTTTGAAAATGCCACCTTTCTGTATTTAAAACCTGTCATCACTTGGATAACCTCAGTCAGGTAAACTAGAAACAATCTGTAGTAAAGAGGAAGTTTACACCCATAAACACTGCATGTTAATCCTGGAACTTACCTGTTGATAGACCTACAAGCTCATCAGAAGAGGAAAGAGGTGGAATGACTGCTAGACTGCTAGTAATAGCTAAATGAGTGATATTTAAAACCAGCAATTGTATTAGGTTTGTGGGTGGGGGTTTAGCTACAGAAAAGAAAGAAGAAAAGAAGGAACCGTCACAAAGAGCTATTATACCTGACAGCCTCTACATAAGACAGATGAAATGTGAGTTTCAGTATTCAAAATAGAAAGGATACAATCATATGTCTGGTTAACTTACGGGAAATAGTTCCAGAGACAATTTTATACTAACTACAGTGATTTGAGCAATTTTTAAAAATAATACCAACCAATTTCTCTCCATTATACTCTGCTGGCAGAAAATAAAACATTTTTCTTTTAAATTATTGCCTCTGGTTTTGTTAAATCATGCAGCCTGTCAACATGTGGTCACCAGTTTTACATGATCTTTCTGCCTCTCTGGAAAAGAATGAATTCACAGCCTGATCCGTGATATAAATACATAATCTGGCATCAGTTAAAGTTGCTGCTATTACTACAAAAACAAAAACAAAAACAGACAGAAAAGCAACAGTAATATTGTAATGTGAAAAAAATCTATGTCAAAATCATTTGTTTAAATTTAAGTATGACAGGGTTTTTGTTTTTCTTAAATACTAGGTCTGGCAACTTCTGCTATAGAAGAATTAAGAGGAAAAAAAAATGAAGTAGAGTCTAATTCTGTCACCAGATGTGCCTGCCCAACTTCATTGATTTCAAAGGACAACATGGACCCTTAGTGTCAAGCGATTTCATAAGAGTAAATATTTGAGAAATAGAATGAGAAAAAAAATGTGGAATCCTTCTTTTGGTACACAGTTGTTTCAGCAAGATCACTACAGTTGAACAAATTAAATCTCCATCCATTTGCTGTCAAGTGGGAATCATGTTCTAATAATCCTATAACTGATTAGGATATATGCTCATCTCAACAATGTGACTAAATGGAGAAAGTGAATGGATAACAAAATACAGAAAGGTAAAACACATGGAATTTTACTTTACTAAACTTATGTTGAATTAACCTTTATGAAACACTTTGCTTTTACTCAGAGAATTGGTCTACTTAGTAGTCTTTTTAAACCAGAATTTTCAGGTTTGCTGTCTTTTCTAAACTCCTTTGTATACTGGGTATAGTGTACTTCAAAATACCTATTCATCTCTTCTTAGGGATGAAGAGATACACAGAGTCAATCTTTGTAATTAAATCATGACTGTTGTCAACAGCAGTTGCTGTGATTTCAGTTTACACAGCTATTATTTGTATTCTTAGGAATGTCTGCTTCAAAATCACATGACAGCAAAAATCATGCTCTTAAGAGCAAGGGAGAAAAAGCAGCTGAATTGTTCCCCATAATGTGGAAGAAGTCGATGTATCTGTGTGCTACGTAATGCCTTCCAGGCACTTGAAGACTCCACTGAGCAACAGGGTTACCTATAGCTTTAATAAGGTGCAAATGCTAATTTCCACACTGCTAGCCTGCTGACAGACACTACTGACATGACAAAACGGGATCTTGACTATTGTGGTTATATGACCTGTGATAAGGGCTGGTGAAGATAAACCCACGTCTACCAATCCTCCCATTTGCGACTGTCTCCTGAAGAGAAATCAGAAAACAGGAGTCTCATAATTGCCTCCAGCATCCCTGAAAACTGACAGCCACAAACAGACTAAAACCAGTGCCAGAATTCTGGTCAAGTAGAAGAAAATTTTTCTACCAAGTAATTTTTAACCGAAATGCCAAAACCACTAAACAGCTTTAGAGTGTTCCATTAATGACCATATAAAAGAAGGTATTAGCCTGATATGAAAGAAGAATAAACATTAGGAGGAGATTTGGGCAGTAAAAAGTAATGATTGCATTACAATAACAGAACAAGATAAACCAGGGTAAAAGTTTGATTTTCTGGTTACTTTAAGATTTGTTTAGACTTACAGCCTTCAAAAACTAAGAATTCTTGTGCCAATTTTGAAAGTCTTATTTAAATTATTTTATGATTTCAGTTTACATTAAAATCTCAAATAAAATAGCATGAATGCTTTGTGTGGCCATCTGCTACTTCCATCAAGTGTCTGTAGTGACGAAAATGAGAATTCTAGTAGTTTTACTGCGGAGATAATTGAAGCCTTTCTAAGAATAATTTCTATTCCGTTCTTTAGAGCCAAATTTTGCCCTTGGATCTGCACTCTATCTTGTAATATTGGAACATGGTTCTTGTTTGAGAAGTTAATGTCAGCCTCGGAGTATAGAACATGAGCTACTAGTATTTCATTATTTTGCATAGATGATATAATCTGTACTACATATTTTGGCAGATGCTTTTTGGGGCATGCTGAGCACAGTTATGTATTTGAATTAGCAAAATAATGTCAATATCAGAAGCTGTTTGTTGGTGATACAAGCTTCTAATTTTAGTCCTACCACTAATTTCTAGTGTAATTAAGAGCCAAACCTGACCATCAGACTCACAATATCAACCTGACAGAAAAACTGTTCTCACATTTATGTAATACATTTTCAAATCCTCACAGATACCAAACCAACCAAAAAGTTTATTCATAAAAGTAACCCATTAATTTCAATGAGAATATAAATAGATCTCTTGAATAAATCAGAATTTATTATTCAGGCTCATGCAGGCAAGTCCAGCCTGTGGGTTAGGTGACACTGAACTCTGGTGTATCTAAATCGCAGTCCTGAAAACATATATATAAAAAAAAGTGTGTACTTGTTGTTGAATTGATGTTGAATTGAAGATGTAATCCCTGCGTCAAATATTTTTAAAACCTAAGTACTTGAATCAGCCTCATTGCTATGGGATGCTGCCTCCCACTGCTTTTACTGCAGCTGCCAAAGCAATGCTCATATGAGCTGGGAACGTTCCAAAAAGCTGCTTCCCTTTCTTTGCTACGACTGCTTATCAGCTTTCTAACTGGCCCCGTATCACAGCACATCATATTATATCATGACACAGAAAGCAGTTGCCGTTCAGCTTGTCTCTCAGTAAGTCTGGGGAAATCTGAGCTGACCTTGTCTTAGTGAGCATTTCCTCAAGGGTGTTTTCTTTCCCCCAACATGGATAAAACAGCCAAAGAGAAGGGGGAAAAGAAAGAAAGAAAGAAAAAAAAAGATGGAAAATCTGAAAAAAGAAAGTGCAAAAGTGCATTCGGCTTTGCTATTGGAGACTAAAAGACGGGTAAGGGCTAGTAGTCCTGGTATCCACATCACCATAGGCCAACTGGGAGTTGCTGGTGGATAGTGAGCTCCCATCAGTCTCAGAATCCAGGACACACAGAAACACATGCATTAGGGATGAGGTGTAGAAGCTAGCTGTACCAATATTAGCTGGTGAACCCTCCATACAACACCCAGGGGATGTGGATATAACTTTCTTTTTTTCTCCCAAAAAAGAACGAAAGCAAATTGAACAGATGTAGGAACCTTTATCAAAGCACAGACTGTACCACCTTGACTTCTCTGAAACATGTTTAGCCCTTTACTTGAAACAGATGGACACCAGTAAATATAGATATTATTTCATATACTGCTGAAAATATGTTATATTTGGGAGCTGTGTACAGGAATAAATAACATGATCCTGGCTACACAAACACATTAATCTGGCATAGACTTACACTAGCATTACAGTTGAAAAAAATCACTTTCCTCTCAAAGCTGGTACTGTATTCCCACTCTGTACCATCACTTGCCTTGGAAATAGGTAAGGTTAAAATTACTAAGTGATTTGTACTGAATTAGTTTACTTTATCCAGTTTACCACATGGATGTATAAATGCCCATATAAGCAGGGGTGATACAGAATGAGTGAGAATACAACTCTAAGTACTACCAGTTTACCATATTCATGAAGGAAAGGTGATGATAGAAGCAAGACTACATACTCAGTTGAAGCTGTCAGAACAATAAGGGTTGCCAGAATGAAACTGCCCACTTGGAATCTGACCAAAATTACCATTCCTTTAAAAACGCTTACTTAGAATTATGAAAAGTGCTAAACATTAATAAACACAGTCAGTCAATATCTTAAATTCTCTCTCAGTATCAGCGGCAGCCTAAGGCTGTGTGGGGGCAGTGGTGTGTTTTGGACTTTGGTGGAACTCAACCATATACTGAAACCACAGATACTGAAGCAAATAGATTTCAATATAATTGACAGCATATGTTTCTATATCTTTATTCAGTAGCTGATAGAAATAAATAATACACAGCATGCCAGTGATAACCACGGCAAATACATCAGCCAACTTCCTGAACTGCATTCTAATGGGATCTTAGAACTGATCTAAGCCAGGTTCCTCAAGGCCTCTGTTCACTTGATTTCTTTCCCTTTATAGTGGTTTGTATCAAATACAGCAAAACCTCATTAACTTATCCTGCTTTCCACGTATCAAATACAGCAAACCTCATTAACTTATCCTGCTTTCCACGTTCAAAAATGGTTTGTTGCTCTGAAAGCCTTTTTTGTACCATGCTAGTCTAACTTTTCTTATTGGAATCCTTTGCTTCTCTGTCTTAAGATATGCAGCAAAGTCTTTGAATAAACTTAAGTTTTACTACTGACAAATCCTCGTTAAAACCAGCTACATATTACCTGAAATAACATTTTCATATGAGGCTTTTCAGATTTGTAGCCAACTGGGATCTACCTGGCCTTGTGAACTGTTTACATATCCTTAAGCCATCAGAGGTGCTGATGGTAAAGCCAGCTTTTTATCACTTTTTGTGACTCTGTGGAGGCTTAAATTAACAAAAGCATTATTTTAATCCATACATTCAAGTACATTTTTTGTTTTGTGCTAGAATATAATACACTTCATTTTAATATTTACCAATATTTTATAGTCGGTGCTATTTAACTATTTTATAATAGCAGGTACAGTTATGATTTCCTACACTTCTTCGCAGTTTAATATCTCCACTAACTTCAAGCATGCGGTTTTGGGTTCTACCAGAGTTAACTTTGAATCCATCTGTATGCAACTTAAGTAAAACTTAAGCACAAATGATGCAAGTTCAATATAAACTCTCCTGTGCAGAGCCTGTCTTGTGGCATGTTCGGCTCTAGCTCATGCCAGGTGACTATAGCCATTAGATGCCAAAAACCCAGCTGGGGATTGTCACAACATCTGGTTCCCTGCAATACTCAATTTATTCTAAATGTGCACACCTCTGAGTGAAGCACATCCAGAAGTACACACAGATTTTTTTTCCTTAAAGCATGGAACTCTAAAATACAGATTATTTCAAAAGCTCAGTTTACAATAAAATATACAAATGAAAGTCCTAAATGTAGAGACTGTTCCTGACCCCTCTTCCATCTCTCCTCAAACTCTTATTGAAATCAGAAATTTTCTTTTCCTGCCTTGAATTATATCTCACTAAAAGTGGTTTACTAGAGAACAATGTTATTTTCATCAGACCTTCGTATCACTTCTTTTATTTTTTTTGGGTAGGGAAGGGCAAGTGGTGTCTTTCATTTACAAACAAAAGCAAACATCTTATTTTAGCCATTCAACCCAGATACTGAAGGTACAAGCAGAAAAACCCACAGTTCTTAGGTCTTGAGCAAAAAAGGTGCAATTAACTTCTACTATTTAGCTCTGTAACGACATACATAGATCCCCTCCATCAGAATTACATATCAGGTTGTTGGCAAGCATCTCTTCTATATGTTTAGCAGCCCTTACACATAATAGGAGAATCCCTTCCTATAGATCATTGAGTATTCCAAGCCTCAGGAGACACAAGTTCACTCAGCAGACAAGGAATATTCTTCATTATCCTCCTTTCAGTGCCTTTCACTCTCTTTCCCCTAAAATGAATACATTCACTACAAGATGTATTCCTCATTACAAATGTTCCTTTTCAGGGTAACTGGTTGGGGTCAGAGTTCCTTTCCAAGAGCAGTGGTTAAATGTCTTGGCTGATTTCAGCTGCCTGGAATGGATCCCATCCTCTCCATTCACCTCCCACTCCTCTGTGAGCTCTGATGTGACCTGCAATCTTCAGTTGGAGTGGGGAGGAGTGTTGCTCCCAGAGACACTGTATTCATAGGCAACACCTACATTTTCTGCAGAGTGCCACACATACTTGATAATACACACACACACTGGCTCTGCTCTCTCCTGTTTTGGGTTCCCATAAAGTTTGAGTTACATATATTTGAGTGGATCTGTATATGTATCCTGCCTTTCTGGTCTTAGTTCCGTCCCCGGGCTTTGGATAATGAAGTGGGCTATCTGGCCTCATGACTCTAAGACTTTCAGACAGGGTGAGGGGAGAGAAATCTCATGGAAAGGAGTTGACTATCTTTGGCAGCAAGGAGTAGAGATTAGGGTCAGTGGGGACGGGCAGTAAGCTGAGAGATCTCAGAAAAGATACATCTCTGCATCTCTCCGCTCATCGAGGGCATATCTCCCCTTTTTGCCCTCCGTGCCCTTGCTCCATTTGATTGCTGCCTTGAGCAGCCTGGCACACTCCAGCCCTTCATGCTCCTGGACAGCATGGAGGGAAGCTCAGAGGTAAGAGGGAGAAAAGAGGACAACAGACCCAAGTCATCTGAGAGCCTGTAGATCAGAGGACAAAGCAACAGATCAGTACAGATAGTACAGATCAGAGGACAAAGCAACACGTGTGATGTCATGGTAGGCATCAGCTGCAGACCAGCTGATCAAGAAAAGGATGAAGACTGAGTTACAGTTGGAGGAAGCTTCACAATCATAGCCCTGGTATTCATCGATAAGATTATGGACTAAATCCTTCCCAAAGCCACTTCCAGGCACATGAAAGACTAGATGCGATAGAAAGCATGAATTAGCCAGGGCAAGTAATGCCTGATCAGTTCAGGTGCCTTTTATGAGAGGATTGTTTAGGATGGGTACAGGGAGGGCAATGATATGGCTTACCTTGACTTTAAATACATCTTCAACAGTCTCTCAATACATCCTTCTAGCCAAATGAGTGAGATATATACTTGATAAGTGCATAATAAAGTGGGTGGAAAACTGCAAGAACCATCTGACTAAAAAGATTGCGATCAGTGATACAGTTCAATTGGTAACTAACTTATTACTGGTATCATTCAGAGAATAATATTGGAGCCAATACCAGTTAATGACTTCTTTAAAGACCTGGATGACAGGATGATGTGCATCCTCAGCAAGTTCCTAAATAATATCAAATTGAGCAAACACCAGTAGAGGCATCATCCTCCGTTGTTCTTCCCTCCCTACTGTATGTGTTTGACAGATGAATTAATTCTCCCAAAATCCTGAGACACTGAATTGCCTACAACTTTGAGATACTGAAAGTCTACAACTTCGTGGGTGGGCTGCTGCATAATCAGACAGATGCTTGTGCCCCTTAACCATTACCTAGGAGGTTGGACTAGATAATATTTGAATAGCCCTTCCAAACCAAACCATACTCTTACTCGGTGATCCCACACAGATGCAAAATTTTAACCATGGATCCCTATAATTTGTTTCTCAGCTTGAGAACAGTAGCATCCAGGAAGAAAAAGCTGGATATGCATCCCTGCTTCATCTTGCTACTGTTTGCAAAGGCTCTGTCATTCGTGTGACTCTCCCTTACCCTGTGACCCTCACTTACTTTATAGGTCTCTGCTATAAGTCCATAGTGAAGGGAGAGGTGAAAATCTTGTGAACCCATTTAGATTAATCCTTCTAAACCTTTGATTAGGGGCATACCTTTCCCTCATTACTAACGCTTTAAATTAAGAAGAGATAAGCCAAGAGATAGGACATATTAGAATATCCCACTATCATAGTGTATACAGTAACTATAAAATCAAGCAATAGTTAGCGATTTTGTGAATAGTATATTTTCCATTCTTTCACAATACGTGATTAGTAGTGATAATTTCAGAGCTCCAATTCGCCACTAATTCAAAAGCTACATTTTACGACAATAAAAAGCAGAGGCCATATGAGTAAGCTTTGCAGATGGTCCAAGAAAGTTGTTTAATTCTTCATCAGCTAGTAATAAACAGCTGCATTCTTGTGTCTTTTCTGCTTTTGTTTTATGTGTCACAATGTATAAGCTTCTTTCTTGAAAAACCGAGAACATACAGAATATTCAAAATACATTGTACTGAAAATGTTACTTAATTGGAGATAATGCAAAATGGCAAAAGAAGATGCACAAAATATGTGAAAGACTACAGACTGGATGACAAAATCGAAAGACTTTGCAGTCTTTTTTACAGTTCATTTTCTCATTGCTTGAATGAAAAAATAAGAATAAGCTTAAAATAAAAAAGGAAAATAGAAAGTTTCCACATTCAATTCAACCTGAATTCTAACATGGCTCTTTGATCACATTTAACAGATGTTCTTTGATTTATTTTATAGAGATCCCCAAATCAGTCCTTTCTGAAAAAACAAAATAAGCCTTCCCCACCTGCAAAACTTCAACATGAGAACCTAAGTGTGGATATACCTAAAGTGTTGAAATCCTTGTATCATTAGGTCTTTATTAGGGTCCTTTTCCCTCCCATCCTGTGTAACTGTAGCTTAGACTACACTGGCAAAAATTACATTACGTTTGTAACGGAATAAGCTATTAGACATTTATTCTGGTACTCTTCCATTTCCTTTCCAGTTTTGCTGCCATAGAGGTATTAGCAAGGACTGTGACTGTTTTTTCTTGGTGGGGTTTTTTTTTCCCTACACTTCTAGCCCATACGCTTATTCCAGCAGCAAATATACCAGCAAAGTTTTGGTTGCTCAAAGTGTTTCCAACCACATGTCTGACACCAATTCATTCCTCTTGTTTCATTTCAAAGTAATAAATTTTTTCTTCAAATACAAAAGCATAATTTAGTAAAATGGTCACAAAATCAAGAGCAATAGTCATAGAGCAATATCAAAGACTAATTTTGAGTACTATAAGCTATATATAAGTAAAATTTCATCATCTGAAAAATATAAGGTTTCAAGTGAGTTTTGACAGCTTCTAGAACCAAAGCATGAATTTGCAACTACTGATTGATGAAATACGAAAAGACAGGAGAAAATGGGTGCTATATACTTAGCAGCGTAACTTTTTAGAAAATGCTCTCTGTTGACAGGAGGAAAAGTGCCAGCAAAACCTCAACTCTGGATATGAGGAGAGCAGACTGCAGGCTGTCCAGGGAATTATTAAGTAAGGTCCCATGGGAAAACGTTTTTGCAGGTGCTGGGATCCATCAGTGCTGCTCACTTTTCAAGCCTCATCTCCTAAGGGCACAGGAGCAGGCAATTCCCAAATGCCAGAAATCAAGCAGGGGAGGCAGAAGGCTGGCTTGGCTGAGTAGGGATCTTCTCTTGGAAGTAAGACAAAAAAAGGAAGGTTGATGCCCAGCAGAAGCAAGGTCAAGTAACATGGGAAGAATTCAGAGATGTTGCTTGCTGCTGTAGGGGGAAAATTTGTGCAGCCAAAGCTCAGCCGGACTTGAAGCTGCCAGAAACGTGGGGGGCAATAAAAAGCTTTTTCAAATACATTGATGGCAATAGGCAGTACAGAAATATCATTGGCCCATTACAGAATGGGGATGGTCACCTCATAAACAGGGACAGAGACAGGGCAGAGGTGTTAACTGTTTTCTTTGCCTCTGTCTTCAACACGGATGATGGACCAAGAGGGTCTCGGTGCCCTGAGCTGGAGGACCATGACTGTGAGAATGAGCAACACCCAGTAAACCCTGAAACTGTGTGGGATCTGCTGCTCTAGCTAGATCCTTGAAAATCTATGGAGCCTAATGGGATTCATCCAAGAATCTTCAATGAGCTACATGATGTCATCACAAAACCTCTCTCAATGATTTTTGAGTGGTCTTGAGAATCCAGAGAGGTCCCAGGTGACTGGAAGCTGAAAAATATTATCCCAGTTTTCAGGAAGTGCAAGAGGGAGGACCATGGAAACTACAGGCCTGTCAGTCTCACTTCAGTGCCTGGTAAAGTTATGGAGAAGAGTATTCCGGGAGGTATTGAAAAACACCTGAAAGACAATGCAGTCATTGGTCAGAGACACCAAGGTTTCATGAGACGACTGTCCTGCTTATCAAACCTGGTTTCCTTTTATGACAAGATAACCCACGTAGCTGATCAAGGGAAGCCAGTTGATGTAACCTTTTTGGATTTCAGTAAACCTTTTGATACTGTCACTCACAGTATCCTTCCAGACAAAATGTCCAGCCCATAGCTGGATAAACATATCATGTGATGGGTGAGCAACTGGCTCATGGGTCGAGCACAGAGGGTAACAGTGAACGGGGTAACATCAGGCGTGACCTTTCACTAGTGGGGTTCTGCTGGGCTCCATCTTGGGTCCTGTGCCCTTCAACATCTTCATAAATGACTTGGATGCAGGGTTGGAAGGGATACTGAGCAAGTTTGGAGCTGACACAAAACTGGGAGGAGCTGTTGACTCCCTCAAAGGCAGGGAGGCCCTGCAGAGAGACCTCGACAAAGTAGAGGACTGGGAAACCACCAACCACATGAAGTTCAACAAGTGCAAGTGCTGGATTCTGCACCTGGGATGGGGCAACCCAGGATGTTTGTACAGATGGGGAATGAGAGGCTGGAAAGCAGAGCCACAGAAAGGGACTTGAGGATCCTGGTCAACGGCAAGTTGAACGTGAGTCAGCAGTGCCCTGGCAGCCAGGAGGGACAACCGTGTCCTGGGGGGCATCAGGCAAAGCATCGCCAGATGGACAAGGGAGGGGATCGTCCCGCTCTGCTCTGCAGTGGTGCAGCCTCACCTTGAATATTGTGTGCAGCTTCAGTTACTGCAATATAGGAAAGATATGAAACTGTTGGAGAGTGTCCAGGGTAAGGCAAAAAAGATGTTGAGAGGAAGCCACAAGTGGAGCCAATGAGGGCACTTGATCTGTTCAGCTGGGAGCAGAGGAGACTGAGGGGAGATCTCAATGCAGTTACAACTTCCTTGTGAGGGGAAGAGGAGGGGTAGACACTGATCTCTTCTCTCTGGTGACCAGTGACAGGACCTGAGGGAAGGGCCTAAAGTCATGTCAGGGGAGATTTAGATTGGATGTTAGAAAGAGGTACATCACCCAGAGGGTGTTTGGGCAACGGAACAGGCTCCCCAGAGAAATGGTCCCAGCACCAAGCCTTCAAGAAGTGTTTGGGTGATACTCTCAAGCACATGGTGTGGCTCTTGGGGATGTTCCCGTGTAAGGCCAGGAGTTGGACTCAATGATCCTTGTGAGTCCCTTCCAACTCAGCATATTCTGTGATTCTGTGAAGTTAAAATCTCAATTCTGTGCAGTTGCCACCATTACTAAAATGTGTAAGTATTTCTATTCACCTGCAAATCCGCATTTTTGGCTAGTTAACCAGCAGTTGAATTCACAGCTGGCAGTTAGGCAAACAATTACCTAATCTGCATGAGAACTGCTGAAGTTTAAACATTTGGATCTAAAGAGTACATTCCACTATCGCTATAAAGAATTACATGGTCGGATTCTTGAGTATTCACATTTTTAGCACAACCAGGCTTGTTTTTGTCCCCCTTAACTGCGAAGACAGGTCTTTGGTTCTGAATTATTTCAGTGAAATGGATTCTAACTGAACAGAAAAATCTAATTTCACTGAATTATACCATATCCTACTTCCATTGTCATAGAACTGAAAAATATAGTATATTATTCTACCTTTGGTTTTTTGCTATTATTTTTAAAAATAGGGTTCCTCAGAAAATAGTTAACACAAAATAATTTGTCTGCAAAAGAACTGAAATCTTAATCTTCTAAAGATTTTATATTTCAGTGGGAGAAAAAACGATTGATTATTCTCATCTAGATATTCATAGATGCAAAGTATGTCCGTCTCCCTGGAGCATGCATTGGCACCTGAAGCAGAACATGTGGAGGCAACAGCTTTTCAGACATCAGAAATGACAGAAGCAGGAGCACAGGTAGGCTCTTTGGATACAGTTCTTTGACCCATATTCAATTAATCTACGCGTTCCTGTGCTTTATCTAACATTAGAGGCTGCACAGGAACTGTATTAGAGTTCACAATACAGTCTTATGCTGTTTCTTCCCTTTAGAGAAGTGCTGGAAAAAGACCATTTTCACATTTACAGGAAATTGTAATATGACACTGCCTTCCAAATAACCCACCAGAGCTTTGTCTCCGCAGCAAGCAGAGGTGTGAATGTGTGAGTGCAGGCAGACCAAAGCTAGCTGTGGTATGAATGATGGTAAAAAGCTCTGTATTACTGGTCCCTGGGTGCGCTGCAGAGAGGCAGCCAGCAGGCTATTTGCATATTTGGGCACTTAGCATGCACTGAAATCCATGTTGCTACAGCTTGACTGCTTTTGGTTGAAGTTTGACTGGGTACACCTCTGCATGCTACAGTCACACCTGTAACAGCAGAGTACAAGTCACCTGTGACAAGTGGATAGGAAATAATTTTTTTCATTAGGCAACAGTTTACTGGCAAAATAAGCACACGTGCCTGTGTATTCGCATGCAAATACTCATGTATACATACACACTTTCCTTCACGTATATGTAACAAATTTCTTTGCTTTTGATTAAAAAAGAAAAAAACCCACACTGGATTACCCAGTTTCACAGAAAAGTCTTAGGGATCGCTTTGGATGCTTGTTTGCTGCATGCCATTTGAAAAATGACAATGCACACAGTATACATGAAAGTAATGGTGACCTGCCCACAGCCATTTCTATCACTACCAGATGCTCAAATTACAGAATCTTTAAGTGCCAAAACGTGTTTATATCATTCAGTGCCTGAATGATTTATGCCAAGAATTCAAAGACTGTAGTAACAGTTTTTCCTCTTGTCTTTGTAGTCTTTGATTAAAGTTCACAATTGGGTTGAGGGGACACCATCTCTATCGGCTGCTTGTAGAAAAAGCACTAAGCAAACAATATGTACACTTAAGTGCTAAAAGCACACATGTCATCTATGTGTGCCCATTGCCAACCCCTCACTCCCCAAATTAAAACCACAAGTTTTGAAAATAATCATCCGGGTCTCTGCAGATTCAGCTCAAAATAATACTGATGGACAAATATTTTGAATGCTACAGCTTGTGCAACTGCAAACTTTAGGATGCAACTAATCATGCTGCTTTTTTTTTTGTTTACTTAGAAAGAGAAGAAAAAGTTCTGGAGGGTCTGAGTCATATAACACTGTACAGATTAGTTCTACATTAATGTTTCTTAAATCAAAAACAGAATTGGGCCTTTTCTAACACATTGGTACCAAGCAGTAGTTCCTTTCCATTCACTATAATAAATGTCAAAAATAATATTGGGTTATAAGTAACAGTTATAAAGCAACAAAAAAAAATTAAATTTGCAGGTTTCTACCCTCCATTCTGGCTCCCTTCAGCGGATGCTTTGCCTGTGGGCTTGATTCCATAGGATGCCTAAATACATAAATAAATATATAAATAATTACAAGCTAATGAATAGTGTCACCAAGGTCAGTGAAACTATTTATGTTTAACATTATGCACATGCCTAAAGTGCTTTTTTGGACCACAGCCCACATTAACTTCCGTTTTATACAAAAATACAGTGAATACTTTAATAAAATAGACGACACCATCTTAAAGGATATTGTGAATCACATCAATGTTCTTCTGGCTTTGATATATAGCTCCTAATGAATAAATGTACTCTGAGACTTACTGGGATCCTCTGCAGGAACAGTACGTTTCAGACACGTAATATGTCTGTAGAGAATACAAAGGAAATGATAGAGAACCTGGAGCACCAGCTCAGTATTTCAGTGCCTTTAAGTATCACAACCAGCATAATTCAGGTGTGAACATATTTGCAGATCTCTTCAAGAGACTTAAACTCTTGTTTTGGTGAGTATTTTTGAAAGAGATTAAGGAAAGAATAATCAGGTGAAAATTCCCTAAATAGAAGAGAAACCCAATGTCTTAAAATGCTATGAACAGTCCCCAAATAAATCTCTCAAAATTGTAATGAGATTTGACTATATGTATATATATAATCAATCTAAAGCACAAATGTTTCCAAACATAAAATTAAAAATTACTCTCAGATTATACACAACTGTTAGCAACATAAAAAAAAAAAAAAAAAAATTCCTCTCCCATTTCTTATGTAAAGAATGTCTTGGGAGACATTCCATCTTTCAGAACTATTGAACTTGTTACTTTCATTCGAAAACTTGGATATTAAGGATTTGGTTCTTTCAAGTCACAATGTGTGATTACATGGGGCTCTTTTGCTATTTGTGGTAAATTGCATTTCACAGAACCTGGCCTTTAGATATTAATATCTAATCAATAATTAAAAAAATACTCTTTTAAATGTTAATACCTTTCAAAATCCTTTTTCATAATTTTTTGCTTTTCTGAAGACTCTGCAAGCTCACTTTCCTCCTTTAATTTGCTATGTGATAAACTGTAAAGAAACAATGATTATTCTTTATTTTTAGAATAGGATATAACTGAAGTCTAAAATTTATAAGCTATATTAAAAACTAAGTCATCTTAGAACTGTGAAGTAATTTTGTTAGCATCTTTCTGTGAAACTTTTGTTTGTGCCTTTTCTGTACTGAAGTAAAAGTGTCCTCCAGTTAAGTTTCATTTGAAAATAAAGACATTACCTCCAGATTCTACTTTGACAGAAGGAAAATACTTTTCCTTACACTTTACAGTAAATGCAGAGGAGAAAAATATGCTCTATATTTTATGACTTTTTTTAAAAAGCACCCTTAAAGAAAAAAGGCAGAGAAAAAATTGTGTTAGAGAATAGCACATTTAAAACTCATAGGCTTATGATATTTATTAACTTTGATTCTTTTTATAATTCCTACCTGTAATTCTGCTATTATTCTAAGACTATACGAAAAATCGTGTCCAGGAATATCATCATCCATAGGAAATGAAGCATTTTCTAAGGACAGCAGGAAGCAAAGGGGAGGAGCCTGCTTAGCTCTTCAGTATAGCAGATTTAATAAATTATATGCTGGAAACAAAATTTCCAGAGCTGAGCTGTCAGTGAGGGTAGAACTGAATGTTGCCAACCAAATGAAAACAAAAATAGTACAGAAATGACCAGAGGAAAAAGCGTTAGTTCTGAGAGAAGCAAAGGAGCAAAAAGCGCCTGGGCTGCGGACAAAAGGAAAAATTACAGATGTAGACTAACTAAAAAAAAAAAAAAAAACAAAAAAAAAACAAAACCCCCCAAAAAAAAAAAACACCACAACACCCACAAACACAAAATTACAGTTAATGCTTTCAAGAAGAAAAAAAAAATATGGTGTGGAATGCATTAAAATACTGTTCAGTGCTCAATATTCGCTACCTCTACAATGTTGCTCCTCTCTGTATACAATTACACTACTTGTCCAAAAATGATGATCAAAAGATTTCAGGTTGCATGTCACCTTTAAACCTGTCCTAGATAAGGAAAGCTACTGTGTTGGGCTCCTCAATGCCTGAATCAAAGCCATGAGAACCCTACTAAATGCCCAGGTATGGGGAAAGAATGAATAAGAGGGGAGAAAAAAATGGAAGGGAGAAGAGAAAAAATAAAAGGATAAAAATAAGACTCAGCAGGCAACTGTAGTACAGAATGGGAAAGATGTTTGTGACTTTATCCTAATGGGTCTAAGCTGACTGTGAGGCCTTTGACCCACAGACAGCCCCCTTGAAAAATCCTTATGTCTCAGGCCCACATCTGACTTTTGCCCATAAATTATTATTTTTCAGTACTGAGTGAAACATTTTAGAGTAAGTCCATATGACTTATTCACACAGAACCAATGACAAATTCACCACAGAACTTACAGATAAGACAGATTGGGAAAGCTCCCCGAATCCCTTGTGTTTAATCAGTTTGACAAAGTGACATTTGGAAAAAAATAAAATCTAGAACTGTTACACAAGTTTTGAGAATTAGGGTGCTATTATACAGTAAATGATGAAATACTTTGAAACATTTTCTTCAGTTATCCATTTAGCACCATCAGAGACGATGTATATGCCATCTTTGCCAAATTAAAAATGAGGGTTGAAAAACACCTGACTTCTACACATTCATGAAATGAAAAAGAACAAACTGATCAGAGCATAAAACTATACTAAATATATACAAACTCAATGGCCTCTGAGCATCATTGTTGGTAAAACCATATCCTGTAATTATTTCTCTGAAGTCAGCGTGACACCACAGCATGCTAAATATTCATTCTTTGGAATAAATATGAATTGAGAACTATTTATCTTTTTTCAAACATCTGACAGGCTGCATAAACAGAAAGTATATATGGTTTTTTTAAAGTAAACAATACAATAAGTAAAGTGATTTATTATGTAATTTATCTCTTTCCATCTCTGTGCTGTTCATAATTCAGATTCATACAGGGCAGTTCATATACCATTAATATTTCCCAGATGTGTTTTACTTTAAGGCTATGATCATTTTAAATGTTTTAAAATGTATGCCATTTATCATTAGTGTTATGGTGGTGTCATTCACATGATTATATTTAAGGTTGTGTCAGCAGTTCTATAAGCCCTTATTTTCAGGGGTTCAGAACTTGGCAGTAAGAAGTGGCTACAGACTGAAACCTGGCATAAAGCATCCTAGCTTGGGAGCAATTAAATTTCTTTCTGAAAAAGCTAACAAAGGATTTAGTCTTGAAATTCTGCAGAAGAGAAAAAAAGGTGTTCTTGGTTTTAAGATATGAAGTTCTGCTGGCAGATCTTAGAACTTGTTTTGCGCTGAAATGAATAAGGGCAAAAGAATGTCCTGCAGGAGGTGGAGAGTGCCGGGGAGTTGGGGAGGATAGAGGCAAATCACTTTGAGCAACTCGGCTGCGTGGATTTCAAACAATCTAACAAATACAGCAGGGCACCTCAGTGACATCTGTACTGCCTGGACATTCAACGAGTATACATTTTGCATGTGACTTCAAATATCAGAATGGAGCATTTCCAGAATTGCATTAACCTAACAGCAGTTTTGCCACATGGCAATATCTGGACGAGCTTCAATTTAAATGGTCCTGTTTCATTTGCAACTTCACTGACCTCCCAGTTCAGGCTGTTTTATCTTAACTGGGACTGGAGTCATACAGAATTACTATGCCACAGAGCTAATATTCAAACAGAAATCCTGAAAAATATTTCAAGATACTTATGCTGCTCTGAAACTCTTTTAAATAGATACATTCTGCAAGAAACACACCCTTGCAGAAACTGAGTTAGTAGTAGAATAATGGAGAATATGGAAAACCCTACATTGTAGTGCTGGTCTACCAGTTTGAAGTTACAATTTGCCTCTCTTCCTGCCAAAGCACAGAATTTGCTTCTACTGTCTTACAAAAACAACTAATTTATTTAAGAGGACAGGAACATTGGTAAATATGTTGTTTGAAATTATTTTCAGCTAATCACTAAAATTATTAAAATTTGCCAGGTCCACAAGGAGAAAGGTTGTATTACTTAAGAGTTGCCATTTGTTTATTTCCCAGGCCACTGCCAACTCACATTCTGTAGAATTTGAGATTCCCTACTGCCAGTTCTTAGAAAATTCAGATTACCGAGATATTTGGGTTTTTTTATTCTAGCAGCTGCGCCATACAGCAAGAATAGAGTACTTTTCTGGTCCCGCTTTCAGAACCTCTTTTCCCCAAAAAGCACTCCTGATCTCCTCCTTTCCAAACACAATTCTTGTAAAGTCAGAATTCATAGCCCAGGCCAAGGAATCACATGTTTTTACCCATCAGAATCAACTACTTTGTCTTCCTTTCATCCTCACACAGGTATTCAGATCTCCCCATCTTCAATTTTTTTTCCTACCAGGATTTTATTTTCCTTTGCTTTTCTACTCACTCTGACATGACTGCTTCCATGTACATCAATAGGAGTCATGCCCCAGCACCTTCTTTAAAAATCAATTGCAATGAGGTTATGTCACCTGAAAAGTTAGTTGAAAACACCTCACCACTTCTTGCAGGACCACTGCTATTGCTGTCCCCCTACCTCTGCGCTAAAAAGGCCTGCTGTTGCTGGAGTTTTTTTTTACTTCTGCTATACTAAAGGAAACTCATTTCCACTTCCTCTTATTAAGATGGCATGATTCTACACTACTAATATGTCACTATTCCTCTCCAGAGTGGCACCCTGGAGGACGTTGCTTTTCACTCACTCTCTCAGCAAGAGAAATTTCTTGTGAGAACCAAGTGCCAATTCCTGACCAAATACAACAGTTTTTCTTAACAGAACCATCATTTCAGTGACACGGCCTAAACATCTCTGATCAGAAAAGCTGAACTTTTCTGGAAGGTTGGAACATGGAAGCTTCTTGTTGCCCTTCTTATCAAGCAGTCTCTCCCCAACCAGTCACGTTATTTAAGACTTTTTACCTCTTGTGCCCTGCACTGTTGCAAGACGTAAAATTTGAACAAAAAGGAAGCAATTCTTGAAAAGAGGCTTTATGGCCAATTGCACCACAGCTAGGAAAAGAATAAATTACCCAGCTATCTGGTAAAATGTGATTGAATAATAACTGATTATCAAATATTTTACTTGTAGATTCTCCTTACACTCCACCAGAGGGCTACAGAACTCCCAAAATACTGAAAAATAAATTTGTCAACCTTTCCAAAGTAAACTGTCTCCTGAAAGTCTTTCCCAAATTGTTAGAAGGACAGTTTTTAACTGATTTTTAGCGATAGGTCAAAAAAATTCAGCAGAGCTGTTTAATATTTTGCAGTTGGCAACCACTTTCTGAATAAAATTTGAGACAGGGTAGATTTAAACAATGGTTTCCACAGGCCTGAAGCATCATCCACGGATCATGATTTCAGTTCTGTCTTCAGAAAAATGGAGAAAATCCTGCCTACTTTCTATTTTTCACCTACTTTGCACATCCACCACATAGATCTACACGAAGCATGTTATCCATGTTAAAAAAGTTTCCATTTATTTGCTATTCAGTTTCTCTTGTATGAAAAGTTTTTACTTTTCACTCAAAAAATGTAAGATCCTGCTGCTTCTGGAGACAAGCATTTCACTCTTCCCTTCTATCAAGTGATCCTACTTGTGAGGCCACAAGTTGGAATAATAAGAAGCCATGACATATGCAGAAAGAAGTTTAAATTTAAAGAAGGAGAACAGGAACAGGAAAAAATGTGCATGTTATATAGGTAATGACATATAAAAGGTTCTTGAGGAAAAGAATGAGGTCATGAGTAAATTTTTCAATGAAGATTAATACACACTACTGATTTTCCTTTCATAGAACTGGACTTAACTTTCATCTGTTAGCATCAAATTAAATTGATAGCCAAGTAAAACTTATTGAGATCTTCAATTTAAGCTATGCCAAAACCTAATCATAGGTAAGGAGAGCGACAGTTAGTAAAAGAAGAATTGATCCTTAATCTCCCCCTAGCAATATGTTTGGAGCAATGAATAGCAATTGGTTTAACCTCTTTTCCTTGTATACAATGCACCGGCCATTTTATTTTTGTTTTACATGCTACATGGTATTAACTTTTTTCACCTCACATTATAAATATGACAATCAACACCATTCATGCTGTCAGCTATGAAATAGTAAGATATAGCTCTTCCTTCCATACACAAAGAAAAGTTAAATTTATAAATCTAGCAGTAACGCTAGTCATTCTTTTATACTATTTTTCCCTTTCAAATTGGCAAAGAGCCTGAAAGCCAACTTAAAGCAAACATGCCTCCTTGATAAATCTGGTCTAAACAAAATACTTTTCCCCTTGTAATATCAACATTTACAACTAGTAAAAGAAGAAAGATGCAAAGATTTGTTTGCTTTCAAATGGAAAGAGAAGAAACGATTGTACAATGTGATTGACATAAGAAAACAACTTAAAGATACTGTATTTTTTCCAGATTCTACTGCTACATTTGCCAAACTAGAAATGGTTCTGATAAAGTCTGCAGATTATAAAATATATTGCCTGTTGTATTTATGTTGCACTGATACAATTCAAACACAAATAGAACTGCATAGCTCCATGTATTAGCCCTAAAGCTACTATAAGCTACAACTGGTTGCTCTGGAAGCAATTGAAAAAATTCTCTGTAGTCACCATAGAAATCCTATGGAATGTAGTTTCCCACTGTTTTCCGATGGTGTTTTGGAATAACTATAATGTAGCCACAGCCTTCAACACTATAAATGTTGCATCAAAACCTTACATCTTCTAATACACTTTCAAATAGAGAATTTTTCTCTTCCTTGAAGAATTAAGCTTCCTATGTATTACATATAAGTGTAATTATATTCATGTTTACCACATATATAAGTTAGATTATATATAACATTCTGTTTTACGACTAAAGATTAGCAGACTGGTGTCCATTTCCACACACGCCCTCCCAGTTTCCATTTTAGCCTATCAGTGGTACCACAATTTTATAAACCACAAATCTCACAAAGAAAAATACACTGATATTTGTACAAGAAATAAGAGAGAGTATCTATTCTGGCAACCTATACTATGTCCTCTCTTCACAGCTTGAACAAAATTTCATTAATAAGGTTAACCATCATGATTTCAAAAACCAAAAGGTTAATAAGTCTCTAGGTTGATTATAAGATGCATCTGATAAAGAAATCAACTTTTGTTTCTATTTAGTTCTTATTCGTCACAAGCCAACTTTCTTTTTTGACAAACTAGAAGAAAATTTCTTATGTCAACTCTGTTTTGCAATGTCAGAAAGAATTGGACAATATTTATTTTATTTACATTCATGAAATTACATGCCATCCATACAAGGACAGATTGGAGGACTTCTAAAAGCTGCTGTTGTTGTCATCCTATCTTGAAGCCTATGTAGAGGGAAAATTCTCCTGATCACTGGTGCTATCAGGAAAGAGGTGCACAAACCCTAAGCAGAGCAGATGATAAATCCCAAATTCCTTCAGATTAAATAAGTGGGATTATACAATCAAGAAAATATTTGTCTCATCAGACATGAATTTAAAGAAAAAAAAAAAATCCCAGTGCTGTCCCAGGGCATAGTTACTAACTTAAAATGAACAAGATAACTGGGCAACACTGAATATAATTTACATAACTAAAACAAATAAATCAGACTCTTTCTCTGATATGTGTCCGGTCTTGTTCCATTGAAATTGAGTGTTTAAAGAATAACTTGATAGTGAGTGGAATTAGGCAGGAACACAGTTAAGACGATTCACTTAAGACATTCTTTATTCAAATATTTGAATATGTTGCAATACTACAAGCCACTGAGTACAAATTCTTCATACACATTCTCCATGTGTCTTACACAACCTGTCCTTCAAATACAACAGTGCTGTTGGGTTTCAAAGGTGGCAGGTTGGGATGGGGGTTTGGTTTCATTTGGTTTGGATTTGGGGGGTTTGTTTGTTTCGTTGTTTTTAAGTTCAAAGCCAAAGACAGCACCAAAAGCTGGGATTCACTATACTGAATCACATATGTAGATTCATGTTCAATCACCTGATGAGTATTGAAAGAGGGCCAGCATAGAGTGAGAAAACTGCAGAATCAGTTTACAAAGGATACTAGCTTGTGAAGTCACAAACTGAAGAACACACAGACTTCTTAAGTGCTAGATTAAAACCTTTAACATAAAATCCTATCATCGTTTTGAGCTATTTGACTGCACAAAGTAAGAGAACCTCTTTCTAAAAGAATCCTGTTATTTCTTTCCTCCTCATAAGCACTTCCAGTTTCCCAATGCTCTTTTGACAGTATAATCAGTCAATTCAATCAGAGAAATTCTACAGTACAATGGTAATTTTCTCTCACTTTTTTTCTCCCTTTACACTGTCAATTCAAACCACCTGCTGTAAGCATTGATGCGGAACAGCTTAATATTAGCTCTGAAATTAGTACCAGTCCCCAGTTAAATACCTGGCACATTCAGTGTGGGACAGACACTGTTAATGGCACATAAACCCATCAGATGCAATCGGTACATTACTCGAGAAAGTCTCTTTCCAAGCTATTCAGAGAGCGCCTTGCTGGTATCACTGCACTAGACCTAAAAATCAGCCTGAGAGGAATGATTTGAGGAAGGAGAGGGAGAACAAACACAACCACAGAATGTATGTCTTAAAAAGGGAATTTCTATGAATATTCTATTGAATACATTAGGTAGCTTCCTATGGCAACATTTTATTTATTCAAATACACCAGCAATGCCTTTAAAAGTACATTTCAAGGTACGAAGCATAGAAAATGAATTGTGCACTGTTTTCAAATAGCAGAACCAAATACAATTCATGACACTATATAAAATTTCACTTCTTCTTAAATCCTGACACTGTGCTACAACTATATGTATTAACTTCCATCACTTAAACATATAAAAAGACTATTGAATCTATTATCTTACAAATGCATCAGTTCTCCTGGCTTGTTTAGCTCAGCAGGTAAGTCCATGCACATAAGTCAGTCAGCAGTGATGAAAGGCATTTACTATAGACTCCTCACAGGGTCATCAATGGACAACCTGTACAAGATTTATGCTTTAAATAATATATGAACTAAACACCTTGAAGTAATTGGCTGTGTGAAGCCTCACACTAGGCCAGATAGCTTGTCTGTACAAAGTAAAATAAGATTAAATAATAAATGAAAAGTGCAGAGGTTTTCTAACCAAACTAATTCGACATGATTTTTTAAGTGCAAGTTGTTCATGAGTAAAGATGCTTTCATGGTTTCATGCTGGTGTCATGGGGCCAGCCTCTTTCTTTGTCAACAGTAACTGTCTCAGAGGACTGTGTTCTTTCTGGTGATGATGTTAGAAATTCAGTGCTCTCCTTCCCTGTGCAAGATAATTGAAGTTAGCCTACACAACCATGTCAGGAGTTCATCAAATGCTCATTCTCCATTTCGGTTTTGTAAAGAATTAACACATCAGGATTTTGACCTCACTAGCATGTAGCAAACCTCTAAAAAACTGGCATCAATTCATTAATTCATTCACAAATACCATGTACAAACTCTTCACTAATGGGATTATTCTGATAAAACAGTCATAGGATTTTCCCACAGCAGTTATAATGTAGGGATTCACATTCAACCTTTTTTATTTAATGCTGACAAGGGTTTCCAAAACATCTTCCAGATTCAAACTAACATTCTAGCTGAGAGCCTTGTGCAGATATTCTCCCTCTTGAATATGATGCTGTAGGCCATCTCACTCCCATTTTCACAACCACATAAATCCCTGTTAAAACTACAGGGATTTATTACTCATATTTATTATTCATATAAGTACTAGTGTAAAATATTTAAATTCATTTGCAAAGCCTCTTTTAATACGATCAAGCAGTTTAAAACTAGTCAGAGAGGCCAATGAGAACCAGTGGGTCACAGGCAGTCCACAGCAGATTTGTTTTCTAATACAAAGCAAATTAATTTCATTCATGCTAGATGCAGAACTTGTTACAAAAAATGTAGATACTAGGCATTCCAGAAAGAAGAAAGGGGAATATATTTAAAGGGTTTATAGGCCAATTCTCAGCTGGTGTAACATAGCTTATCTCTAGAAAACTTAATAGACTTTCCTCAATTTACAGTAAACAAAGGTCTTGCCCTTTATCTTTAGGGAAGCTACCTTCATTAAAAGAGGTGCAGGGCACAACTAATCAAAACATTTCATATTCTGGCTTAAACTTTTGTCATGTCTCTGAAATGTCTGAATCTTAACATTTACTTAAGGTTCCCTACTTTAAATGTATAGCAGTGACTTATTTTAAGAACACTGAATTAAAGGAGGGCTCAAGAACTTCAGGTAGGGTCATATCTTCCCTCACCATTCATGTTTTCTGTACGAGGCTGATTGACTTATATCTCATGGAAAAACCTACACATTGTAAAGCAGCAGTTCCAAGGATTTCATTCACAACCCACCTCTGGGTTCAGCACCTCACATTTAGGAGCTGCTGCTCTACAGAGAAACAGAAGTAATCTAGAAGTAATTCTACCACATTGATATGAATAACAAAAAGATAAGGTGGAAAAAAGGAAAAAAAAAAGTATCAAATGTTTGAATAGAGAAAGCAAAACTTAATAAATAAATAAAATTGCTTCAAGTAAATGTAACAAAATGTTAAGGCTACTCCTTTAAAACACACAAGCAGCTTTTATGCAGCCAACAATCTAAAGTCCCTGTGACCTTGGCAGCCTTACAGGGGTAATCTTCACGTAAGATGAATTATTCTTGAACAATTGCTCTAATGTATTAGGCACAAGCATACTGTCCTTCAATATTAGGCATGCTTGTCTTTCCACATCCTTATTTCTATACAAACATATTTATTAAGGACAAAGCAGTGGGGGGGGGGGTTAGAAAGGACAAAAAGAGAGAGATTAAATTCTATGCAAATATGCACCACAATACAAGAGCAAGCAAATATATGGAGCAGTCCATCGAGCTGAAATTATTTGTCAGAATAGACTTAAAAATTTCAGAGCATGGGGTAACTTGCAGTGAACACTGCTCATAGAAGATTTAAAAGGTTCTGAGAAAAAACTTTCAGGGAAATCAATAGGCAAAGAATGAACAAATCATGCTTGTTAGTGACCCAGATGTATCCTATAAGCCCACTAACTGACACCTCAGTGACTATGAAGGAAACTCTCTCACGTTTGTTGAGAGGACCAGCACTTTGTCATCCATCCTTCTGTGCTGGTCTCTTACCTCCCAAGAGAGTAACAATTTGTGCCAAAAATTAGAGTCAGGCATCCTCCATGATCTGAAGGGGGAGGCAAGCAAGTTTGTAAGAAAGATTATGATTGCATCTGATAGCAAAAATCTCTGCTCAGAAGTACATACCCTTTGTTGATTGCTTCCTCTTCCACCCTTGCCCCCAGTCTAACTTAAGTCCTTTCCAATCCTATTTCTTAGACACATTTAGAGATCAAAGCACTTTGAAGAGAATCCATGTCTCTACAAAGAGGACCTAGATCAACATACATCATTACTGGGACAAGTAGAACTACCTATATAGCTGTTTAAACAAAATAACCAGAGGAATTTCCATGTAATACTCTTTGCAAGCATTAATTAATTAACAAACATATACCCCAGAACTAAGGCATAAATTTGGAAGGTGCCTAGGATAAGAACTGCACTTCTTCAGCTTCATGCAAATCTTCAGAACTTCTAAACACAGACTGTTCAGTTCCTACAGGCTCCCTAGACCTCTACAATTCCATTCATGCCTGAAACATCCTCGCTCTCACACAAGTAAGGGCAAAATCATTATGCAACTACCTGACAACTCTATCCAGTACCAAGCCCTGTACTGATCTGCTGTGTCCTCAGATCCTGCCTAAGTCCTGTCTCTGTGGGTAGGCTTTGCACAAAGTACCACTGCAGTTATTACTTTATTCAAAACAAGAATCTAGAAGAAAATCACATGAGCTTCTTTTCACTCAGAAGCTTATTGGTTAGAACAATCATGAAAAATAGCGATATCAGGTTCAGTTTCCCCCCCTGCCTGAGGTATCAAACCCTAAGGGCTCTAACTGTCAACATCACCCCTCTCAGAAGGGGTGGGCACAGTTAATTCCTCCTACACGCTGTACAGCCAGAGAGAATGAACGTGTAGACACGCACAACCTCTGGGCCTAGTGATCGGGCAGACCCTTGGAAAGCAGGAAGTGGGTCTCTGATTTCGCCCTAGTCAATGATTATATTAGTAGCTGGTATACAACAAAAGATACTCTGAAAAAGTAACCTACAGTATGAACTTGCAGCCTCCTACTAAGAGATCTTTTTTCCCCTGTGTTTGTATTCTCTTGGATTTTAAAACATGTATCTAAAAGTATGAATTGCTGGGCAGGGAAACCCAGCTTCCCCCAGTGCCACGGGCTGGACAGCAGTATCGGGTTATTTGCACAAACCTTTCTCCAGGCCACCTGGTAGCACCCCTCTGTTGTGTTGGTCAGATGAAACCTCACAGGCTTAATCCTTGTTATTGAACCTCTGCATGCTTAACAGCTGCTGAACGGTCTTATACAGCCATTAAATTTTTTTCTTCTTAGTATCAGGGAAGAGTAGAAAGAGCCCAAAGTGGAACGGGATCTTCACGTGAGCCAAATGCAAGGGAGTCTGCTGTTTAGGCTGCTCTCTCATTCATCATAAACATCACAAATTGATTCCAATTGTTTTGTTGGCTCTTAAATACCCGGGTCAATAAAAACTGGGTACATACACCTGAGGTCAGAATTTGCCCCTTGAATTTTAAATTGTTGCTGAGTCTTTCCTATATCATACTGGCCAGTGATGTACAGAAACTATTATCCCTGTGGGAAACAATGACAATACATGGGAGGAAACGTGACCATTTTACACTTCTTTCCAATAACCACTTTTCTCGAGGTTGGTAAATTTGTCATATTAAAATACATCACACCTATCCAACCAGTGCCAGAGGTCTGCACAAACAAATAGTCATTTGCTCGTGTCATTAATAAACAACACAGGAATTCTATGAGCTCTGGTGTGTGTACAAGACACACTATATTTGCTTAAGTACTATGCATGTCATGTTATCCCTCAGTGATTCATGGATCACGTGCAAAAGAGACAGGTTTTGCAAATCACACTATTGAAAACAGATAAGTGATGAATTCTATATTTATACTACTAAAGGGAAATTTGCAATCATGATACAGCAATGCTAGAAGAAAGGGATAATATGTGTGATATATTGGCCAGCCTTGACTGTGACTGTTCCTACAGTGTAAGAATTTCTTTATCCAAGGACAACTACTTTCACCTTCCCATCTGTCCTGTGAATTTTTTAATGTCTGAGACAGGTGGCCTGTTGGAAACCTAAAACCCTGTGGGTACAAAATATGATTAAAATCTGATGTCAGGCTCTAAGATAAAGAAGAGCTCTATGTTTAGTTGAGAATTTGTAACTAACCTGCAAAAATATGTCAAAGGTAATTTGAACTCTACATAACCAAAATCTTTTTAATTCAAGTTCAGCATATGCTATATCAAAACTTTGCTTGCAATCATTTCCCTATAGATCAAATATGTATCTTGATAAGTGCACATACTGCTTTCTTTTAGAAAACCTTTAAAGGAGTATTTTAATTAATGCTTCTTTCCTAAATATAGCATTGAGAACAATAACATGAAAGATTAATATTTTGAACTTACTATTTAATAACTTACAGAGCACACAATTAATGAATCATAATAAATGCTTAACAATTATTTTAAAAAATCTGAAAACTTCTGAAGGCATATCAGGAATTCAAAGGCTTCTGGGTATGTAATCTTGCCTCTTTTTGGACAATGGAATGGTGATTTAAATGGGTCTTTTAAATATTCAATTATACACCAGAAAAAAAGAAAAAAAAAAGCAAGAAGCCTAATTGAAACCTATTTAGAGGAAATTCACAATCTAGGCAGAGTTTAAAACTTTGGCATAGAATACTAAATACTGATTTCTGCCGATAATTAAAATTTAAAATGTTAAATGATTTATCTTGTTGTAAATAATTAAGGGAATTTTAAAAAGGCAAGCAAGAAAATGCAGTATGTGACTATATTGTATATTGCCAATCAGTATTTATCAGAAATGGCACATACTACATATGGACTATGGTTTTTTGGCTGTTTTTCATAATGATGTGGTATAAGGAGAAATTAAAAGAAAAAAATCTAAAGAATTCCAACAGATTTAAATATATTCAGTGAAAATCAAGTGAAGCTAATTTACATTCTGGTCTAATAGGTTATAAAACACATGGAAAAGGCCCTGTGAGACAAACTTGATAGATGACTTTCCAGCAAAATCAAAACCAAAGGCACTGAATCTCAAGTATCATTCCAGTGTACCCTTAGTTAAACCTACACACTTGCAACAGAGTCTATAATGTCCAGGTGATTCTCAGGCTAATGATGTTTACTGGTGGTACAGCTGTGTACTCCTCTGACTTCTGTGAGCTATTTCCAATATACACTGGAGTAAAGACCAAACGCAACAAGGTAATATGGCCATTACCACAAATTTGGGAAAATGTTTAGGCTCTGATTCAAAGCTCAGGCCTGTACTTCCATGTGGCTCAATGGAAGAGCTGTCTGGAAGAGCCAAGAGGATTGTCCCACCTCCTCTCCCTCTCCCACCACCTACTAGCATGGCCTGCAACATGCATTTTATATTTTCTGAACCAGGATAATCAGGTAGGGGTATATACTCTCATGAGCTGCAGAGAAAGCTTTTTATTTGTTCATGATGTTTAACTTCATTACATTAACTTGAAATTTAATATTTGTACCATTTCCTACTTTTCCTTACCACACAATTTATCTGTAATTTCTTACGTGATGATTTTTGAACCGCAGCTCACTTCCAGTGTTGGAAGTCATTCCTTAAGCAACATGTGTAATATCAGGCAATTCTTTTTTTAATGATAATAGATGTATCCTAAACTATTCACCAAACCCCACATGCCCTGTTTCTGCTTTAATGTTAACATATGGTAGCCCTGCATTTACACCGCATGGTTGAAATAATATACTTTGGGCCCATATACAAGCAAAGGTTCTACTGACAGGCCAGAATTCTTAAATGGCAAAACTAGCTGATTTTCTCCTTGAAGCTGAAGAGGTTAGAAGGAATGTCTGGCTTAACTGAATCTAAGAGGAAAACAGTTCCAGGAAAATGAGAAAGAACTTCTCTCACCTAAGAACTTCTCTAACCTAAGATCCAACTCAGATTTAGAGAACATAAACAAGAGTGCTTTTTACTCTCTGCTGTTTGTTTTTAATAGTGCATTTAAAATAAGACAGCTGGTATCACTATTCTCCAAGAAACAAAATCAAATGCAAAATCAATTCCTTGCACGGCCAACATTACTTCCTTATACTGAAAAAGATGCCAATTTTTCATGTAGAAATCTAAAATCACGGACAAGAGTAGTAAAGAAGTCAGTTCATAGGAGGTAACAGGTGATACTGAGAGGATATAGCTGATGGCTAGTAAATAATCCTTCCTTCCAAAGAAGTTACAGAACATCCCAATATGAGATCTTTTTATATAAATTATTTTAAACCATCCCCAAGTCCTCAAACCTTACAGAAATGACCATAACATTTGGGGAAATATACTCAGAATAGGCATAAACTGTCATATACTAAAAGCCTTAAGTATACCCAGCAACAAATAGATCAGCCTGAGACTGCTTGAACAGTGAGTCTGTCTGGATTTGCAGTGTCACATGGGACAAGTTGTGGAGAATATAAAGCACCTGCAACTCCCTTCATCTGCAACACACAACTCAAAGTGAGAGTTGCAGGTGTTCAATTCCACTTGGTATTAGTCTTTGAGCACAGAATAAGCATTTAGAAAGGCAATAAAAATTATAAAGGGATCAAAATTTTGGGGACTTTATATTGCTATTCACATTTTATTTTTTTACAAGAAATTTAAGACTGGGAAAGTATTATTTATTCAGAGGCTAGAAACAAACAAGCTCATTTAAGTCACAGAAACTGTATTATATAACTTTTTTTTGAAAAAACCCACCACACCACTGCAGTTTAAAGGAACCAAAGAATACCTTCTAAAGTTTCAAAGGCCACTATACCATCCTGCCAAGCTCTGCCCAAGAGAGCCCTATTATGTGCCCCCTTCTTTCTCACAAGTTTAATTCACTCAGGATATAAAGAGGACAGAATGAAATCCTTATTCTTCTGCAGCACCATACAAACTATGTCTGCAAAAGCACTCCCTCTGCCTTAGCTGAAAAAGTATAGTATGTTATAAGGTGCACATCATGCCACATCTACATAAGAATCATGACTACATATTACTGAGAACATACGAAGCAAATCTGCTTTTTGTCTGCATTACTTTTGTCTACTAAAAAAAAAAAAAGTTTTAGCATTGTTTGCTAGTCACTGAAAGAAAAAAAGAATGTTTACAAAATATTCTGGATATATTTAAAGTAGACCATGCATTGGAACTTGTAATTGTCAGCTAGATTACCAATGGACTTGACTTAGATGCATGCAGTTGTGAATATTAGAGATGTGAGAAAACCACCACTTCTCTGCTACTTTCTGTAAGAAGGAAAAATTTTGCAGACCATTTATAAAATCAGGAACACTTCTCAGCTTGACACGTCAAAAATGATGATATGAAGGCAAAGGTCTCAGGAGTATGTAACATCAGCCAAGGAAAGCAAGTTTTAGCATTACATGAAGCATTTTATGATCTGTTTAAAAAAAAAAAAATTAATAACTTTAACCATCTGATTCACACCCTTACTTCTAGAACTAATGAGTTGCTGAGTGCCAGCAGTTATCCAACTACAGTTTCAGCAGTGCATAGAGTCACATCCTTTACTGCTATAACTATACTCCAGTGACATGCAAAACAGTGAAAAAACACATGAGAACTTACTTATTTTCTTAGCATACAGCCATTGTGCTACTTGGCTGTTCTCCATTTACCCCAGAGCACATCAGCATTAAATACCCAGAGATCGCTCGCTTGCTGAGCGGGTTTACAGCAGGTCACTTCTGGAATTTCAGGCTGCATTTGGCCTTAGTCAATAGCTTTTTCTATTTCCTTCATCAACTTCAAAATGCAGCTGCTCCTAACAGCTTTTAAGGTGTCTTGCTCTCTCTTTAGCACTTTTGTCTTGTGCTCTGCTCAGCTTCCCTGGTCCTCCTTCTTATTTCTCTGCTCTTCTAAACCAGGAAATTAAAAAAAACTAGACTATTAGGAAAGAGAAAGGTTTTAATTCCTGCTGAGTGCTTGCCTGTAAGACTGTTCTGGTTTCCTGGATTTATGAATTATATTCTGACTCATTTTTGTAAGCCAAATAAAAATAAGACCGAAATCAAATGGAAGTTGCAAACTGAAGGACAGAGGAGGACTTCATTGACTTCCTACAGAGCAAATTACATTTGAGGGAGAAGCAAAGAGATTAACACCTCAAAAAGAAACACAGTCTTCTTAAGGATAAGACAGCCAAAATGCAGCAGCAGAGGAAGAAACTTCCCCTGAAAGAAATGTCCCAGCAACCATTCACCCACAGGGTGGTCCAAGAGTTCAAAGGATGGTCAGCATTGCTTTAGACAATGTCCACTACTGTTCTTGCCCTGGCAGCACTGTGTGAAGCAAAATATTGCCAAAAACACAACTGTACACTTTCCAAGCTTCCTTTCTCTTTTGTGCTGCCCAGATCACATACTACCAAAAAGCATGTACTGTTCTTCTTTGTTGCTGCCTACATGTGTGTAAGTCATTTGCTAACATTTGAACTAAGTATTAGCATCTAAAAACTCTTAGCTGTTTTCCTTTAATTTAAGTAGGCACTCGAGCTCTGATAGGCCTCATTTATTTGACTTGCTGTCCAGTGATACCACAATGAATGAAAACCATGAAGTACGCAGTTAAAGAAAAATAAAAGCGTGAAGAGTTGTGAAGATATTTTCTCCAAGACATTATATGGGTTATGTGTTCAGGTTGGTGTTTTGGTTGGCTGGTTTTTAAACTGCAATGCAAATGTATTCCCAAAAACGTATCACGTGGCTTGGAGAATAATAATAGGGGGAAGAAGCTTGTAGGGAAATTTCTGGAGTGAAGTTTTTGGTATGTAAAACTAAAACAGTGTACATACCATGTGTGCAAGGGCAGAAAAGCTACAGAAATCCACAGGAAAAAGTTGTAATTTCAGAAGAGATGATGCAACCTTGTGAACAATCTGCAAAAGGTCAGTACTCCAACATTCAAATACACAGGACTGACAATGAGATCAACTTCTTCCTTTACAACCATTCCTTTAAAATATCAGAATTTTTTTTTCATTGTAGTTGAACTTTGAGCAATCCACAACAAAAGAATCAGTGTCACCTTCTTTTGCGTAAAAAAGTTATAATGTGACCTGGATTCCCCAAATGGTCATATACTGCAAAACTAAATAGAACAACTTCATTTTATAGAACTACTACACAAAGCCTTCTGCAAAAATTTAATATTTCCATTCCGCCTCAAATACCTGTTCACTGAAGTGGATGGGTTTATATGAACTATACATGTTGCTTTAATTGGCAGAAACCTTGCATTTAGTCGACTGACAAAAGACCGCTAATACCTCCTGTGTTACTATATTTTCTTTGTAATCAGGGAAAAAAAACTAACCTGTTAGAAGCTCAGGTGAAAGGAAAACACTATGATGATAAAACCTCTTACATTAAGTCATATTTGTATGCACTAATGGTGCTTATATATACACTATGGTACAGATAGCAGTCAATTAAATTCTTTGAAAGTAATATATTCAGTTATTTTGAAGAACCACACACATTTCCATTTAACTATCTAGTTTCCTCCTCTACTCTCGCACCTTCTCTAGCAAAAGGATAACAACTGCTATTTATTTTACAAATAATTACTAATTTGTAGAAAAAAAATCTTAACTAACTACTAACACCCAGTTTGGAATTTGATTTCACATTAGCATATAAAAAAAAATTACTGCAAAAGTTCCACATATATCAGCCAACCAAGTTTAACAGAAGCAGATACATTATTGAAAATGCCTCCCTTTTTCTTCTCCACAGTCCTACATTCCTTCCTTTCTTTCCTAAAAGAAAGTGGAAAAACATGTATTTTTCATATCAAAAAACTATATGCATATAAATACACAAATATTATATACATTTTTACTACATAAAATTTAACCCTTTTAGCCTCCCCATAAGCACTGCCAAGATATTTTTACTGCTGCAAAAGCCTTCCTGTAAGTCTGCTTAAACACAGCTGTGTCAGTCTGTGTCATTGCAAAAACCTCTTCCTCACTAACCTGAGCACTGCATAAACTTTTAAACTCAGCTTAGGTAGCAGCTACTGTTGCACAGAATCTGTTGCTGCTATAAAGTGCATCTAAGGCTATTGATAAGCTGTTGAGGCAAAAACATTGTTGATAACAAGAGGCAAATATTCATATCCTGACAAGGCCTTGCATGTAGACATCAGCAGGTACTGCTGTTGCAGGTTGCACAGCAGGAATCCAACTAGAAAAGCAGCACCCACTGGGAGAAGCGAGAAGAACTATCTGTTATCTCCCATCTCTCCCGCCAAACCTGACCAGTGACCTGTTCATTTCTGTTGATCTCCCAGCTTATTTACTTTGTGATGCATCAAATTCCCAAAGCGTGGAATAATATGTAATGTAAAACTGCCATTTGAGTTTCTCACCCATCTAGACAATCCCCATTTGACTTGCACAAATACACTCACTATAACGCTCCTCTCAGAATCTCTAATCCCTCCACAGTCAGCAGTCTATCTCCACACTTTTACTTTTCCTTCAACACAGACCATATTCTTTTTCTATAACTTTCTCTTTCTTTTCACCCTGGCACATTTTCCACTACTGCATCATCCTAACTCGTCCTCCACCTCTCTAATAGCTGCTTCATCATGTCTTTTTATAAGCTGCCACATTCAGCTTACACTTAAATCTTGCCCATTCTTTCTGTATGAGATCTCTGAAGTCCAAACAGCTAAAAGTCTCATCCAGGTTGTCATCATTTTCTGTCTATAGTACTATATAGCCCCTGTTTCTCTGTCTTTTAAGAAATGTCATCTTGCCCACCAGAATCTATCCATTTATTATACAGTTGCTACACAGGTAATTTTTTTTCTTTGACAAAGACACTCATCCACTTTGGAAGAGTTAAAATATTTTAATATTAACAATTTAATTTCTAGTGTTTAATCCAAACATTAAACCAATACACTTTCTTTGCAAAGGACCACTGGCTAATAAAAATAAATCAGTCTTTTTTCATGAAAATGAAGTATCTATAACTTTCAACAAGCAATTTAAAAATTTTGCTCCTTCTATGCTGAGATGAAAACTAGAATATTTTCTGTTTTCTCTAACAATGTACAAAAGGTGGAGGTAAAATACAGATATTTAGTCTAGAGCAGCATATTGTCTATAGTAAGATGTATCAGATCTAATTTTGGTCTAAGCATCAGTTAACCTTAGTTATATGAACAACACATTCATCATAGAAGTGACTTAGAAAGCCTCAGTCCAGAGTAGCCAACAGCTTGATAATTAAAATATTTCAGTAAAGGAAAGATAGCTAAGTTTGGCTCTGAGCTTTCCAAATCCAAATAAGCAACCAGTTATTGGATACTAGAGGGTGCAGCAATCTTGAGGCACTCTTTGCTTTCTTCTCCTAAATCTAAGAATATTTTCTATTAACTGCTTTGTCTTTTGATGAAAATAATTTACTTGTAAAAGTTTTTTTCAAGTCAATGAAAAAAATCTTATGTAGTTCTGTTTAAATCTACAATTACCACTTCATTCTGCTTAGCAGCTTAGAATATATTACAGTCCCCAAATGATTTCAGTTATGTTGTATAAAATGTTACTCAATAAAAAGGAAAAAGACAGACAAGCAAATCTTCAGAAGAGGAGATTTAAGCAAAGAGCATGAGCTTCCTAAACTGAGAAAGGCAGCTTATTCCTTAGCTTTTGGGCATAATGGTAAAATCCCCCATCACGCAAGGTTTGTAGTTTCGTAATTGGAACTTGCACTAGGAGGGCACTGAAGAGCACGGAGGCCTGGAAGCAATATATCTCAAAATTAAATCAGGAGATATATTCAGGACCTTGACCATGAAGGGGCTGACAGGTCAACTTCACAATCAATCCTTTGTTTCTGAGTAGCCAATGCAGCGATGCTAGGATTAGGGAGATATGCTGTCTTTTTTTTGCAAGATATACTTCTCCTGCAAAAGAGTTTTGCTCAAGCTTGGTAATGAGACCACTTGGCAGGCCAGTGAGCTAAGCATTATAGTTGTCTAGCTTGGAGGAGATAAAACCCTCAGCCAGCTTCTCCCAAACAGACAAGGATAAATACAGACAAAGTATGGTTTCATTTCTCAAATGACAGTAGGAAGTCTTAATAATCTGCCCAGTATGATGTTTAAAGGACACTTCAGATTCCAACAGGAATATGGATGTTGAAGTGGTAATCCTGTACTGCGAATAATATACAGACATAAAAGCTACATCAAAAATTGAGGTGGCATTAAGCTTATAGCTAGAGCTACAAAATGAAAAACCTTCATTTTACTTGAATTTAACTCAAAAAAAATCAACATAACTTATATTTTGATGTTTTTCAGGGAACTGATCCAGACAATAAAAGCACAGTTTAGATTTGCTGCTTTAACTGACAAATGAATTAGCATGTCATCAGAACAGAAATGAAACCTGGTATCTACCCAATGATTAATCTGGCCCAGAGGTAGCATATAAGTTTAACAAACTGAAAACACAACTCCCTAAAACATCAGACACAACTATCATAGAATCATAGAATGGTTTGGGTTGGAAGGGACATTTTAAGGCCATCCAGACCAATTCCTCCTGCAATGATTAGTGACATTTTCAACTGGATGAGGCTGCCTAAAGTCCTGTGCAGCCCAACCTTGAGTATTTCTAGGGATGAGGCATCCAACATGTCTCTAGGCAACTTGTTCCACTGCCTCACCACCCTCAATGTAAAAAACTTTATTCCGTGTATCTAATATGATACTACCCCCTTTTAGTTTAAAACAATTACCCTTTGTCCTATCACAGCAGGATCTGCAAAACGCCTGTCATCATCTTTCTTATAAGCCGCCTTTTAAGCACTGAAAGGCTGTAACAGGGTCTCCCCAGAGCCCTCCCTTCTCTAGTCTGAAAAACATCAGCTTTCTCAGCCTTTCCTCATGGTAATCCATCCCTCCAGTTATCTCCATAGCCTTTCTCTGGACCTGCTCCAACAGGTCAATATCTTTCCTCTGCTAAGGGCTCAACAGCTAGATGAATTACTCCACATGGGGTTTCACCAGGGCAGAGTAGAGAGGCAGAATCACCTCCCTTGACCTGCTTGTCACACTTCTTCTCATGCAACCCAGGATATGGTTGGCCTTCTGGGCTGTGAACGCATATTTCACAATCATATTGGAAGATGTGAAATCACTCCCACAAATATCCCACTGCCTGACGAACACATCAGCTTCAGACCACTTTGAGGTGGTGCATATCAAAAAGCCCAGTATATTTCTTGCATTCTGAGTGAAATGCAAGAAATAAAAGCCTATAGAGAAACATTCCAGCTGTATGGAAGATCTTTACTGTTACAGAACGGAGCATTTAGTCAAAACATTAGTCTAAACAGTCCAAAGTTTGTATCTGGCTGGGCTTATGACAAGACAATGAAAATACTTGCTGGTGAGTACATTGATTACCAGGACATCACGGTCCAAGGAAAGCTGCCTTATCCATGCAACTTCCTAATGGGAATATAACACAGTCCTTAGCTAGAAACTACTCTTGGATGATAGGGTAGTGTTTTAACAGATACAAAGCAGGAATTTCAAAAACATATTATGATTTGATTCTTTGCAACAGAGAATCATAGAATTTGCAAACATTTTGATTATTACTCTCTCAGAGCATGAAGAGGCCTTCGCTGTTTTCACACACTAAAAGAAATTCCATCCCCACAAAATGGATTTCATGTCTTATTTACATTTTATTCTAACACACAAATCAAGATGCTGGAATTTATATTTGCAAATATTTGTAGGTTTCTTGCATTATGTCTCTTGGAGGTTCACTAAAGACTTGCCACATTCTGTCTTCCTAAGAACTGGTTCAAGAAGTTAAATGCAAACAAACTTTAGCTAAACACTTCAGAAGAAACCAGGAAGGAATAATGAGGAAATCAAAAGAACTTAGTCTGGCTGATTAATACTTTTAATTTCTATTTTAAACAGTGGAAGAGGAATACAGTTGAAGATTTATTCACCCATTTTAAAACCAAGAGAATGATAACCATCCGTTCCAACCTCCAGAACATACAGGTTTTCAGGTTCTGCCAAGCAGTTTGAATACCATATCAATAACTTGTGCTCGAGCTAAAGAATTTGGGGTTTAGACTGATAACAAATCTTGAAGTACCACTGAAACATAGGGCTTGGTTTTGTAAAAATAGCTTTAACTTGGTTTAGTCACATAGATGTCAAAAACTATTTATGTTCCCCTTCCACCTTTCTGCTACAGACCTGTTATAGAATGTATCTGTTCTCAGGTTAACACCTTAGGAAAATATAAATGAAGCTTCCTCACCACTGTTGATGGGCTTGTTTCATATTTAAGTCCATGCTGAAATAATTTCAACTATTTCATGTTCAATAACATAAAAAGAATTTTACAATCCTCCCACATCCTGTTCATATAGCTCATGAAGCTTGCCAAAAATTCCTGTGCACTTTGATTTCATAAGGCACTTTATCAGAAGTAACCACGTGACAAGATTGCAAACTCAAGAATTGTCTACTGAGCTTCGAACAGTGAGCTTTGAATAATATGAAAATTTGTTAAAAAGCACACCTAAAAGTAAGCTTTAAAATATACTTTGGTAACATTCTCTGGTTTGACAGCAGTAATGGTACATCCAGTTGTTATGCTAGAAAGCTGTTCTCTGCAAAATATGGTAGTAAAAAACATAAAAATAACTGAGTACAAAAACTGTCCAGATGGTTGGCCTCAGATTGTAGTGGTTAATGAGTTGTAGCGTATCTTGAAGGTGGATCACAACTGGAGCATCACAGGGGTCTGTGACAGGACCTGCCTGTTTAAAATCTCCATCAGCAGCCTGGGGGAAGCGTCAAAGTGGTCTCTTGTCAACTGTGTAAATGACAGCAAACAGAGGGGCTCCAGCTGACGTGCTTGCAGGTAGGGCTACCACCAAAAGCGACCCAAATGCGCTCAAGGATTGGGCCAAGAGGAACCTTGTGAAATGACACATGGACAAAACCTGGGGGCATGGGATCTTGGTGGTCAGCAAGCTGAACATGAGTTCACAGTGTGACCCTGCACAACATCACCCTGGGGAATATTCACAGGAGCACCCGGTAGATCTAGAGGAGAGATTATCCACCCATGCTCAGCCCTGAGAGATGGCATCTAAATGCTCTGTCCCGTTTCGAGTCCACCAATTCAGAAAAGATCTTGGTTCACTCACTAAGTTCTGCAAGGGATTACTCAAGACAGTCAGGGGTCAAAGCACTTACCCTGTGAACAGAGGCTACAGGACTAGGGCTAATTCAGCCTGCAAAAGAGGTGGATTTGGGCGGCGTATTTAAAAGCAGCCTGACAACACCTCTAGGGAGGGCACTGAGAGCACAGAGCCAGGCATTTTGCAGTGGTACATGGTGGGTGGTGAGGGATGACAGGCATAATTGCAAATGAAAGAGTGTCAGACTGAATATAAAAAAAAACTTTTTCATTTTCACTTTTGCCAAGACAGTCAAGTAGCGCCAAAGGTTGTACAGGCTGGTTGTAGCATCTCCATTCTTGGAGGTTTTCAAGACCTGACTGGAAACATCCCTGAGCAGCCTGGCAGTTCCTCCTGCTTGAGCAGGAGGCTGGTCTTATGGTGCCTTCCAGCCTGAATTGTCCTATGATACTGTAATCCAATATCTCTACAAAAAAAAAAAAAAAAAATTGACCTAAACTTTCCCACTCAATTAAATACAGAGTAACAGGTTAATTTAGAAACAAGCTTTATAGATCTCTAAATTCCAAAATCAGAAGACTCCTGTATTACACAGATAACAGGATTCTTAAACTGGTTTTCATTTAAACTACTGCACACACCTTAGAAAAACATCTGCTCAATATCTAAAGCTGTTTCAAAAATTGATATTGAAGTAGTATTCTTAGTTCAAATACATGTAACAAACTTCCACGCATTAAATCACTACCACTTGTGCTAATTACTATCCAAATAGTTACTAGCCAAATCTTTCTACTCTAAACAGACAGGAATATACTCTCTTGTCATTGTATAATATCCACTCCAGTTTAAAAAAAGACAGAAGTATTTCTGTTATGCAACAATATTATATCTGTATTAGGTTACTCTCTATAATGGTTCAAATCAAATAAACTCTATGTGTCTATGGACACACAGACATATACATATGTCTATATAATGCCATTTCCTTATCTTATTTTCTTTTCTCAGTTGTCATGCTGAGCTATAAAAATAGGTGAAACTGTACAGAAATGAGGATTTCCTAAAAAAGCAAAAAAAAAAAAAAATCTTCAGAGTTTGATTTTTATAGTGAATTTTGATTTTATAGGTTTGAGGGTTTTCAAATATATACTATACATTTATTTTCTTAGGGCACATCACTAATTTGTTACTTTGTATTTTTTGAAGCTTAGCTCACTAAAAAAAAAATACAAACCCAAAACTTTTCCACAACCACTGTGTAGTTGATTAATTCTGTATTAAACAAATTCTGAGCTAATTAAACTCTAAGTCAATTCAGCCCATGACAGAAGGTTATTACCTAATAAACAGGATGTACTTTAAAGTTATTAATAATACACTAACATTGCCTTTTCAAAACCTTTGATTAACAAACAAGTGAAAATTAGCATGTGAAATTCTGTTTGTACAGACTGGAGATCAGATTATGTAAATTTCTAAATCTCCATTTTTCCAAATGAAGAGGAAGCAGCTAGCAACAGCTGTACAAGGGAGAAAACAGTACAGGTACGGGGCCCAAATCTCAGCCACCTCAAACTCCACTGAAATCTCTAAAGGGGTAATGAGGCAACATACTGTTCAATATTATGTTGTGTTGTGCACTATCAACGATGCAACCAACAATAAAATATAAAAACGCGGGATGAAACACTTTCATCAACAAAGATAGGAATATGGGAATGATACCTTAAGTGCTAATTTTAAAGCCACCTAAATTCCTTCATGGTTAATTAGAAACACTTCTCATAACAAAATGTGAGATTTGGCGGATGAGTTAAGCAGAAAAAAAGCAAGCCTTGCCCTTTCTCCAACAAGCTTAAGTTGTGGACAAAAATAAGATAGAACCCTCAAGTTCTCTTATAAATAATTCCTGAAGAAAATTACTCAGTCGATTTCTACAGACATCGATAACGCAAGTCCACAGCCTCAAAACGTTTTATGTACAACTAAAAAAGTGAAGGAACAAGGCAGATAAAGATCCCACAGAAGTCACTTTCGTTCTGTTTCTGATGTATCATTGTTATTTAGAATGTGGCAGCAGGAAGACAAGAATGCTACCAGTACAAGAAACATTCTAAACTTTTTTTGATTTACATAATTATTTAAAAAATGCACATGCTGAGCTCTTGCTAATTAATATCACACAGAACTAAGAAAAGTTGCGTGTATGTCAGTATGGCAGATTCTGCCAGTGATTTCACCAGGAGGAACAAGGCACAAGAGACTCCTTGGTGTCCCAGAGTGTTGCCTGCAGAGTCTTATACATTCCTTAAAGTGTTCAGTTTTCAAATGATACACAAGCTTCATGTCTTTGAGGCCACACCCTCAAAGCCAAACTGCTAAGTCAAACTCCTTGAGTGTGCTGTCAAAAGCAAGAGTTCAAGAACATAAGACTAATAAAAAAAAAAGGAAGAAAAACACAAACAAATTTGCCAACTGTATATAACAAACTTTATGAAAATAAGCATTATTCAAAAGAAATGAAACTGCTGATGATTATTACAATTTTCAGTTAAATTGTATTTAATAGAAGATTACAAGACATACAAGGCCAAAGAAAATAAAAAATTATACTAGTAAATCAAAAGCTTGAACTTCAAGACACATGAAAACTTTCTAGTGCACCTATTCAGCATTTCTCTTTTACCTTACTATAAGATAAAATCAGCAAAGTTAGTAAGGTAACATTTTACCTTAAACAGGTAAACACAATGTAGATAGATATTTCCAAGATTTCAGGCTCCGAATGTAATAAAACAATGGGTGACATTGTATTATATTGATTTTCATTTTTTAATATAAAAAGTATACTTGAAGCATTCAAAGACAGTTTAAAGTGGTAAGAGTCAGTATATTTGTCTTCCTTTCTATCACCAAAGTGGTGATAAGTAAAGCTGAAAAGTAATTGTTCTCAGTCTCTCTGGGCAACAAATTGGTGGAATAAATGCCCTTTGAAACACTGCTATGCAGAACACTACTTGACTTTCTCAAAGGATTTGGTGAAGAGAAAAAGTAAACTGGGCTTTAGGTTCTGGAGAACAAGAAGGAGAGATAATTATTCAGTGAAGTAAAAATATGAAACACAAGGGGAGAAAACACAGTTGTTAACGGAGAGCAGCTGCACTTGAAATAGTAACCCCTAACATGACTGACATAGCTCCAGCAACAACCAGCAGCTTCTGGTCAAGTAGGTAAGGACCTGCCCCAAAATTTTCACACAAGCTATACATCGAGGGGTCTTTCCACCTTTTCTGATTGGAGAACAGGTTATCAGCAGTGCTCTAAGTGATCAAGAGACCCAATAAAAAAAGCTTTGGTTTTCCATTCCCCATCCTCACTTCCACACAGAGACACTAGCTTTTGTTCTTGTAAAACACACCGTTAAGTTTGACACGTTGATTAAATAGGGGAGAGAAACAGTGTGGGGCATGGGACATATATATAAAAATAAATAAAGAAATAGCTTTTGAGAGAGAGGACTGGCACCAGTTTAACAGTGTTTCATCCCATCTGCCTGTATTCCATTTCCTAATTCCCTTGCATGCTGCTGACTTGCAGATTTCTCCTTATATTTTTCCTATTTTGAACACAATGATTATCAAACCCACCCATTCAAGTAATGGTGGGTTCCACCAAAATTCCCAGCTACCAGCACTAAAAAAGCAGTAACTTTGACATCTAAACTAGTACAGGAACTTGTAATGGAGACAGCAATATGTGCATTCACGTGTACAGTCATCACCACAGATTCTTACTGAGCTTGGAAACAGCAGGAGTGGTGCAAGCCTTCTGGTGCGATTTTCTTCAGTTCTGTTACAGTATGGATTACAGGGTCCAGGATTCAAACCTACTACCTCCTCACATTTTATTCCTCTTAGTGTCTACTTTTAGAGTTTATGTGTAGAAGCAATTAATATTTCTGGCCAACATTACCCCTGGGGGCTATCACTGACTTTTTGGGTCTGTTAGAGCAGAATAGTGTGAAAGTTTCTGTTGCTCTGGGGAAACTGATCTTAATTTTGCTAATTTTATACTCTCTCTGACTATCCTAGCATAGCATATCTGCAGTCCAGTCAACTACAAATACCTGAAGAGAAAAAAAACAGAGCATACCATACAGAGCAAACATAATTTGAAACCCCTTAATTTTAGGCATGAAGTTACACTGTACTAGGAGAGTTACTGTGAATACTCAATTTCTGGTGGAGATGTTTGCACTTACTGAATTCTACTGCATTATTATGAAGAGTTGGAACAAAACTGGGAAAAGGTTTTTAAGTTCTTTTTTTCAAAATTATACTGGTGTGGTGGGTTGACCTTGGCTGGATGCCAGGTACCCACCTAGCCACTCTATCACAGCTGGACAAGGGAGAGACTAAGGCGGAAAAACATCTTGTGAGTTGGGATAAAACAGTTTATTTAAAGTGAAGCAAAGTGGAAGCTTGCACGGGGAAAAGCAAAGCAAAGGAAAGCAGGGTTTATTCTCTACTTCCCACGAGCAGCAATGGTTGGCCACTCCTGAGAAGCAGGGCTTCAGCACGTGTGATGGTTCCTCAGCAGGCAGCCACTGGAGACAATGAATGCCCCCCTTCCTGCTCCTTGCCTCAGCTTTTATATCTGAGCTGATGTCATATGGTCTGGAATATCCCTTTGGTCAGTTTGGGTCAGCTGGTCTACTCAGGTCCACTCCCAGGATCTTGCCCTCGATTGAGGAAGGAATGTTACAGCGCTGATGCTGTGCTCAACAGTAGTAATTAGTGTGTTATCAACACCCTTCTAGCTGCCAATGCAAAGCACAGCACTGTGCGGGGCTACTATAGGGAAGTGAACTCCACCTCAGCCAGACCCAGTACAACTGGGAATGACTAAAATATTTTAAAATGCATAAGTTATGTAATTTCGTAGTCACTACATCACATATGCATATCAATTATCTTTTACAATTTTTTGTATTGCATATCAATATTGAGATAATTGAGCCTTGCGGGTGCTGAGAATCCCCCAGAAATGGATTGTAGTCCTTTTGCTGGAGGAGGGAGTGCTCCCCCTGGATCCCTTGCCATGTGGTCGCCTGAGCCCCGAGACAGAGCACAGAGACCACAGCAAGAGACGAGCAGGAAAGAGGGTTTATTTTTCCCGGGGTCGGGTAGATAAGACTTTGGGACATTAGCATATGTCCAACCAGGGGGGCTGAGAACACCTTAGCCACCGCCCATAGGGGCCAGGTTTCACAGCCAGTGGGAAAGGTACAAGGGATTTTGGGAAACTGAGTTTTTCAGGGAAAGGGAGTTTTACAGTATTACAGTTTTTTTAACACAGATTCGCTAGCCAGTTTCAGAAGTCCACCTTTGCGAGAACTTCCTCCACTGTACATCCTGAAGGTCAATTGCTACAGAGCCTATACAAACAAATATCATCTACTTATACAAATGTGTTCTAAATCTCTGTTATTAGTGTTTCCATCATGGAACATACCTTTTCAAAAAATAAATGTCCTACTTTTACTGGAGTTTTACTACATAAATAGCTTGTATGATGCAAAATTAAAAGCCCCTCAAATTTATGAAGAACCTGCAGCTTTTTCTTCTTGCTGAAAAAATGCAGGAGTAAATATTCTTCTTCTGTTTTTATTCTGCTATAATGGAGAATCTGAGCTGCTCCCTTAACTTAGAGTTTTTGCCACAGAGATAAAAAATGGCACAAATACAAATTCTTAACCTAGTGCTCAATGTCTAGATGGAGATCAGTGATGAGTGGTGTCCCTCAGTATTAAGACCAGTACTGTTTGATAACTTCATCAATGTCACAGACAGTGGGACCAAGTGCATCCTCAGCAAGTTTGCAGGTGACAGAGAACTGAGCCCAGCAGTTGACACAGCTGAAGGATGGGATGCCATCCAGAAGGACCTGAACAAGCTCAAGAAGTGGGTCCATGTGAACCTCATGATGTTAACAAGGCCAAGTGCAAGGTCCTGCACCCGGGACAGGGCAACCCCTCAGTATCAATACAGGCTCAGGGATGAATGGATCAAAAGCAGCCCTGCTGAGAAGGACTTGAGGGTGCTGGTGGCTGAGAGGCTGGACATGACCTGGCAATGTGCACTCACAGCGCAAAAAGCCGGACATGTCCTGGGCTGCAGGAAAAGAAGCGTAACCAGCAGGTTGAGGGCGGTGATTCTGCCCTTCTACTCTGCTTTCACGAGACCCCATCTGGAGTACTGCATCCAGCTCTGGGGTCCTTATCACAGGAAGGACTTCAACCTGTTGGAGAGAGTCCAGAGGAGGGCCACAAAGATGGTTGCAGGAATGGAGCACCTCTCCCATGAGGAAAGGCTGAGAGCATTGAGGTAGTTCAGTCTCGAGAAGAGAAGGCTCTGGGGTGAGCCTTTCCATACTTAAAGGGGGCCTATAAGAAAGATGAGGACAGACTGGTTAGACATCTAATGACATCTATTTCCTGAACGTTCAGTTAAAAGCTGAATTATGTTTAAAAAAATCTCAAAGTATCAGATAAAAAATTCCATGTTATTTATGAAACTGTGCTTTTGATGTAGAGAAAGCAATACATACACTTCTTGTTTTAGTCTCGTAATTTCATGGGAACACTTTTCAGAGATGGGCATTCAGGGAATTCAGTATGGAAACTATTGGGAATTCAGTATGTTCCCTCTGCAGCATGTAAAGGAAGAAATTTCCCCTCTTTGTGTTCAGATCACATTTAATAGAAACTACAATTGTGCAAGAACAAACAATATAGTTCATCCCTGCAAAGGGTCTTTGGACTTTAATGGAATGGAATTTAAGACAAAAAAGACTTTCTGTGTTATCTACTTTTGGTCTCTTACATAATCAATCATTAAGTTTCAGCTGATAGCTTCTGAACTTCTCTATTGAAGCCAGTGACTCTGCTGGTTACCGTGTATCCTACAGAAAGTTAGCTAATCTAAACCTGAAGACATCTACAGGTGTCAAACTCATCATTTTCTCAGAGTAATTTGCCAAGAGTGTCATGTTTCTGTGTTAAACACATCAGGTTTCAGCTACCAGCCAGGAGCTCCTGTTATCATTGTCTTTTCTTTTATAGCAACTGCAGCACCCCGGGGTTTTGCCCCAGGAAGGTAGTTTTGCAGTAGGAATCAAATAATCTTTCAATCTTCTTTGAATAAGATATGTCATATAAGTAAGTTTTCCCTGAAGTTAGAATATTTCATCAACACCCACATTCTGATAAAGCAGAAAGGGCCTTTTTAGAGAAGTATTAATGCCATGAAAAACAGGACCCATCAACGCACTCACTTCTTGTGCATGATTTTTTTAAATTTAGATGCTCACTATCTTTCAATTTCCAGTCCTCTATAAATGTTGTTCCTGAGTAACCTCCAGGATTATTCTTGCATGGGCAGATCCAGGAAGCACCTAAGATACAACCAAGATCACAGATGAATTCTCTGTCAGGATCAAAGCAAGAAGAGCCTTTCCTCACACTCCATATGATCTCATGAGTCACAGCAGAAAGCAGGATTCGTATCTGCTACAGGAGGTGTGGCTCTAGGCTTTTGCATATCAGCTTAGTGAACTCTTAAACAGATAAAATTGTCTTAAACCCATTAAGTCCGCTGAAACACTCAGAACGATACCAAAGATGTAGCTCCAGCCCTCTAGGACTGCAGACCGACTCCTCCATACCACACTTCTAGCAATAGCATCTGTCAGTCAGCCAGACAATAAATTCTTTTTCTCACAGGCAATGAGTAACACTGCTAGCAAATATATACATTTTTTTCCCCTCTCATCTACTTCTAAATGACTACTGGTGAAAAGGGAATAGAAGTGCTCTGTTATGTTACAGGCATTTGTCACTCAGCCTGGCTTACGCAATAACTTTGAACAGAAATTTGAGCAGGTAGAGGTATTTTTGTTCTCCAGGATCAGGACTAACAGCAAACAAACGGAAGAGACTCAAAACACCACTGGAACAGCAAAACTCCAAACTGCTGCTGTTTAAAGCTTTCAGTTTATTCTATTAATCTTCCTGAAATTCATTTTCTGAATATTCAGATAGTTTATACCGAAAGAGCCAATACCTGGAAGCTGTGTGCTCATACCAGGAATCTTGTTTAATAACTGTTACTACAGGAATATGGTTTGAAGTTAAATCAGTATGATTTGTGCCAGAAAAAAAATGCATTAAAATATAACATAAAAATTTTGTCTTGAAGTCTTAATTTTGTGTTTTATCATAGCTGTGTTTACGTAAATCAATACTGCAGAATAATTTGTCCACAGTTCTTTGGAAAGAGTAAATATTTCATTTATATACAGAGAAAAATTTCCAATCAACATAAAGGTACTGCTGAATTTCAGCACTAGAACTTTATTTTTCGTTGCTTTAGTTAATAATCTCTTCAATCTAGAGATTACAGAGAAGGGGTCAGGATACAGACTGTATTGGATAATCCATTCACTCCTAAAAAAGTGCTAATTCAATTTTTTTGCACAAAGAAAACTTTAGTGACTTATATGTTGTTGCACAAATCAGCATTAAAACAAAATTGTTCCTAATAATCAGATCAGAGCCAATGAGCTCAGAACTCTTCACATCTCTGGCGAGCAAACAGAACTACAAATAAACAAAAAAGATGTAAAATAAGATTCACGTTAATATTTTATTACATACAGCTAATAAAGAAACCCAACTTCTGAAAGTGAGCAGAAAACTATATATGCACTTTGTATTCATACGAAGTTCTGTCCTGCAAGTAACAGAATTTCACTTGCTGTAATATACTCTTCATATACATCCAGCATTTTATTTTTCTAAATAAATAAATAAATATTGGGAGGAGCTGTACAGGAGGTGCAGGCTTTAAATCAACTTATGAAGCTTTTGGGGAAACACAATCCTAGTCTAATCAAAATGGTATTTTGATAACATAACAAAATCAATAATAGAAGACATGTTCTTTTTGTTCAAAGGTGTTGTGTTTTGAAAATATTGCCATGTAGTATTTACGGTAACAGCTGTACAGTTAAACTTTAGGCACAAACTGAACTGCAGAGGATCTGCTGCATAAATAAAATTCCCATGGCAACTAAATGTGCTACTAGATAACAGAGAAAAAAGGATTTATGTGTTTGCTGAGCTGTCTTGCCCTAGAGGAATTCTCCAGGCAAATGCAGGCCACCTGCCACATGTTATATTAAGCTCAGCTTTCTGGACTTATTTCCAAATCTACAGCAAAAAGGTCCACCAAGTTTCATTTGAAAGTTTCCCTGTCATGTTCCCAATTGCTCCAAAATACATAGTTCACTCTTCAATATGCTTCCCATATTGCAACAGAGATGTTTAATAATACATAAGTGTATTTCTCATTGTAATTTTTATTCTAAATCCTCCACACAAAGTGGACAAGCAACCAGGATCTTCAAATTCATGTGTAGTTTGTTTATGTCAAATAGTACTGAGGCTCACTATTAAAATGTGTGTAGTTTTTGAATTCTACCAAAGAAAATATTCTTTTTTTAATATTTTAAGGAAAAATATTTGGGGCAGGTCATTCACATCAAATCTTTCTATGCAACAAATAGATTATCAGTCCAAAAGAATTGCCTTCATATGCAGAAAAAAAACTCAACCATTTTCACTAGACTACATTGCTAATAGAGAAGCAATGCTTCGGAACACTTTAAGTTGGCATACTACACTTGGAATTACTGAAAAAGACTAAAATAATAGAAAAAATACAATCAGCTGGCAAGCAATGGGCAAACTTACTGCAAATAATGCCACCAAGTTATCAAAGGACCAGAGTATGTGTGAAAGCACAGGATGTTTACAGTATTTTCCTTGTCAATTTTGCCTCTTGGAGATTGATTAAAAAAATTTTAAGAAACTGTATTTTACAATCAAGACTATCCCTGGGCATAAGCCCCAGAAAGGAAACTTCTTTGCTCAACTCTCTTCCCTGGGAAAGCCCTGTGACAGCATGAGCTTGCCTCATAACAAGATGAACTATCGTGTGGAAACATACACCATACATGCTTTTCAGGTAGTTGGTAAATTCAATCTAATCATTGAGTCCATGGTTAGAATCAGACAGCATTATGAAATTGGGCACCTACACTTGTGAAACACCTTGGTGTTTTCCTTCCAAAGCCTCCATGCAAGAGGTATATCGACAAGCCATGGGTTTCTGCTATCTTACTACTTGGGCTCCTCTCTTCAGAGTTGTTCATTTACATCCCTACCTCAGTGTAACCATCTTCCTTCCATCCATGTGAACCATAAGCTTGAACCAAAGTCCACAGAAAGTAAATCAAGCCTTGTGCTAACATGAAGACGTTTTGGTAAGTAATAGTATAGAATACATTCCCATTGCCTTTTATTCTCCTTGTTCTTGTTCAAGTAGCTAATCAATAAATCCAGTGTTTTAACAAAGAGAAAAAAATTAATTTTTGTGAACTTATGTTGCAGTGGTCACCACAAGTTAATCTCTCTTCAGGCTAGTCATAACGTATTTGCATTAAAATGCATAACGGCTTGTGCAAGGACAGAAAAAGAGGAACACCTTATGGAACACTTGCAAATCACTGCAAAATAACATCTGTGTTATATAAAATGACCAAAAAGCAGTATACAACAGAAATTAACTGAGGGTCAATATGGCATTACCAAATAGGACTTTGCATTTTTATTACTAATAATAGTTTATATGCCCTAATGATTTTTTTTTTCAGGGTAAAATTTCAGGGGGGGTAAAAATAGAAGACTAGCATTAAATATTACTCTAACAAGTTTTGTTTGAAGCGATCACATAAAATACTCTACCAATAGATATGACAAATGCACTTTATATTTCAATGTGTCAAACCATTTCAATACTCAGAAACTGTGTTGAAGCTGGCAGGCAAGCAGACTATATTAAATTTTTCTCTGGAATCGACTTCAATTCTGTACTGAATTATTGGAATTTTAGTGACCCTAAAAAAGGCTGTCAAAAATAATATTCAGTTTTCAAATATAATGCTCTATTACACATACTTCACATAAAATAATACAGTTTCAATATAAGAAAACCAGTCAAGAACAACATTCTAGTTGTATTTGTAATTTTAGATACAGTTTTATATTGATTTGTCACAGCATTGTTTTAAAAGTACTTTCTTTAAAAAGTAGTCAGAGGCTACATTTGGTGATTTAATGGCTTTGTTGGAGATTTGATACACTTGGAAACTATTTTCAAACAAATAAATAAAAATTTTACCATCATAGGACTGTAAGCATGTTAACAGCTATTTCAAAACTCTGATTTTTCAAGACTCTTATAGACTTGAACATCACAAAATTCTCTTCAGAATTTTCCAGTGCCAGGAAAACAGTTGTATTTACAAACCACTTAACTTCTTTTCCTTCCATTTAACTCAATGCTCTTTTTGCACAGTGACAGAAGTATTTATTTTCTTCTTTATTTTTTCCACCTCATCTTTCCAGTAATCAACATTTTACTGTCTTGCTTTTAAGACATCTTCAGCTCTAGTGTTTTACTATTCATACTAATAAGGTAAGAAATTTAAGAGTTAAGCTTCCCATTTACCTGCTCGCTAATAATTCCAACCACTTCTTTCTGTTAAATCCCTACTGCTACAAAGTGCTGTAAGTAAAGAGATGGTACGAAGTGTAGCAGTATCTTTTCTCTTGTATTCACTGATGTGTTAGATGTATAGAAGTCACAAGATCTCAGTGTGCTTCACTTAAATAAGGGAATTCAATCACACATCACAGCTCGGGAGGAGGCACGGTTAAATCCACAGCAGCTTGGTAAGCAACACAGCCCATCAGCAGCTTTACTCTATGACAGACCCAGAGGCAACTTGAGAGCTGTCAGCACAACCGCTTGTGAAGCTCACAAGGGAAGCAATAGCCAATTATGCCCCATGACCTGCTACTGGAAAACACAGTGAGGAAGATAACAAATCAAGAGCTTGAAAAAACTTGAACTTTTCAGAGAAACTATGTAGTTTGTATTCTACCAAACACTGATCTCACTTCAAGATTTTAAGAACAGGATGGCATTCAATGACCATGCTCTGCCTGACCCTTATAATTCCCATTAATGAATCCCAGAAAAGGGACGGCACCTTCAACATTCCCTATCTGCATAAAAAAATTACATGCTATTCACCTGGAAGCTAAGCTTGAGTTATATCTGCAAAGGATTAATACTTGAATCTCTACTTTGGTTACTTGGCTCTGATATTAGTGTGAACGATCAGCATCAAAGTAGACTCAATTTGAAAGGAATCAACCCACTTGGCAAATTTCTTTGCGTCCAGCCCTTCTGACAAGTGGGTCTAAGTACCTACAAAAATTAATTGGGAAAAATATTAATTTTGCTCACAGCAGAAAATAAAACAAAATAGAAAGAGCCTGTCTTGATCCTCATTAACTGATCTACCTCCTTCTCTGGCCAGCACTGTTTCCCTAAGTTCACTGTTACATGAGCACCTCTGATACCTCAGTCTAAAACCTAGCTTAAGTGCAGGCTCAGTGAAGACACTGAAGTCATACACATAACACCAACATCAACAGTGCCTGCAAGCTGAGCTCAGAAACATTTCTAATTATTCTGTGTCTGGCAAGAGTCATTCAGGGATTGAATGTGAACTACAGAAGCTAATAAAAATTTCAGCCTCTGGCTTCAATGAGGATAGCATCAAGCCCGCAAATGTCTATGTTAAAATAATCATGTTGAGAGGTGTAGTACACAGTTTACGCCTGTGCTTTACTAAAATACATACTTACAGTTTATTTGAGGGCTTAAGTAGGATTTTAAAGATATGCAGGCCTTTGGAAAGCCATCAGTACGCACGATGAATTTCACTCTTTCACCGAGGTAAAAATACTTGATTTGCAGATAACTTGTAAAGCAGTTTGTTATAAGCCATAAGCAAATGCAAAGTATCTGAACATACTGACTGTGTGTTATTTAAACACTAGCAAAGGGCAAATAGATTAAAATGCTTTAAGTAATTAAAGATGTAGATAAAATATTTGTCACACACAAACATCTCACCGCACATCAACCCCCATAAAGAACAGAAGTAACTGACACGCTGATTTAAAGTTTCATAATTTCAACACGAGTGGATGAAATGTGTGAGAAGTTATTGAATGTAGACATAGAATTTGAAGATGATGATCAGGGTCATTTTGCAGTTCTGTGACCACGCTGGAATCTGGTGTGGCAGGAGCCCTATCTTGGAGCAGAGGTCCAAAAAACTTTGTTCTACAGGAAGGAACTGTAGCCTTTTAAAATGACTGGATCTCTAAAGGTCATGGTGTCAAATATATGAAAAAGTAAAACTAAATCCCTAATTTTAAATATTTTTCCTGTTTAACCATAATCATGAAGCTGATTTTCTCTAGTCAGTGCATCATTAAGCCAATTAGAAAATAAGTTTGTGCTGGTTTAGAAGTAAACTGGCGGGAAAAATGAGCCCAACTCAAGAAAGATTACAAGTCAGAGTTACAATTTACTAAAAAAAAAAAAAAAATTACAATAAATGCAATGATACAGAGAAAAACTGGTTTTCACCCCCCAACAAACAGATGTATAACCCAGCACCCTGGGAGAAGAACGGAGCGGTGTTCATTAGCCTCTGCACTGAGCACCCCCTGGCCCCCTGGATGCAAAGTAAAAGGAAAGGAAAACCTTTTGGTCTGCGTGATGGTCACAGTCCTGTTGAAGTAATGATCACAGTCTTATTGAGAGTGGCAGTAACAGTCCTGTTGAAATTCTGGTCCTCCCCTGGATCAAACGAATGGTACCAGAAGTCCCAAAATCCCAAGATAATACGTGCTCAGGTTCATGTAGGAATGTCCAGTACCTCCCTCAGGGCAGGGAGTTTCACAATGAGTGATCTAACTCTGTGAGTCATGGGATATTTTTGGAAACTTTGATGGTCTAGGTCATTGCAGCTGCATATTATGCCAGTCCACTATGGCCCATTAGCAGAGATGACCCCTCAGGCTGGGTGTTAAGCTGCTAATGCCATTCCGGAGGGGAGTTATCACAGCTGTTATCACAGCTATTACTATGAAGACAAAGAAACACCCCTCGCACAGTTTCTATAACACCCACCTTGTAGCCTGAGGTGTCAGATGTTCCCTGGGCAGCTGCTGCAAATGATCCATTAACAGTCCCTCAGAAATGACATAGAGGATGTCAGTTTTGGTTATACTCACATAGTGATATGTGGGTTATATCCACATAGGGTCCTGGCCCCTGCAACTAGGAAAAGGTTAAATTCACTAATTTAGCCATTTAACTGTGTTGGGGGCCAAAGTCCACTGAAACAAAATTTCCTAAAATGTAAACCAAAGTAGGCAGCCAAAAAATGCATAAATAAAAAGCACATAATTCTGAAACAGGAAAAAATAGCAGATATATTTCCCTTCTAGGATTTGTGCTTGCCTCAAATTAAGGTGACTAAACTGTGAACACAAATGGCCGTCGCCATTTTTCCTAAAAACTTATTAAGCATATGTCTGTTAATGGTCACATCCTTGGGCATTTCCTGCAGATCCACTCAGTACACAGAGCTTTTCCTCTTTACCTAAATAGCTTTGTGAAATAAGAAATGCTGATGGAGCCAGTAATACCGCATTAGCCAGTAACATGCTGCCAGCCTGGCCTTCTATAGGGTTCGCTTCCAGGGAACTTGAGAACGTATCAGTCATCTAAGAAGCAGAATGAATGCTACAAATCTCTGTCAACAAGAAGAGAGGCTAGGGTGGATAAGGTGAAGAAAAGGATGTGGAATGATTTGAGTGGTTCCTGGCACAAACAAATTGCACAAAATCTCTGAAATATGCTTTAGGAAGGTTCTTACCCTGATCAAGGATTTCTACACAAAAGAACAATCTGACCCTTTAATTAAATATTTTTTAAAGGTTTTAATGAATATAAATTAGATTAGGTAATCAATACTTATTACTATGTTATATTTTTATCAAATTATATCCAAAAGCAACCTCTTTCATCCACTTTGTAATTTCCAGAGTGGGTTCTGATTGACATTGCTCTAAACAAAGGATGCCTGATATATGACTACATTATTGGCATTTTGTCAATGGTAGCAACTTACAACTTGTCTAATAACTGAAAGCTAATGATAATTAGCTCTCACCAAGTCTGCTAATGTACCCAGTTACTATCTAGCACTCAGACTGTAAAAGCAACAGCTCTGTTTTGCAGTATTGTAGCAGTTTTAGAAAAGAACCAAAAGATTGCTTGCATTATTGTTGTTCAAGTCAAAATGAAATTAAATATGTCACTCTCTTTTGAACTCCTTGATGACTTGCACTTGAAATTAGCACAAACATAAAGTAGGTGGGAGTCAATATAGCACCTTCTTGTTTTCATGGCTTAGCTAAGACACCTTCTTGTTTTCATGGCTTAACTAAGATAATCTTTTAACTTTACAGAATTCTTCCAGTTATTCAAAAAAATATTTTTTTTCAGAATAAATTTATATTCAGATCTATGTTTTGGCAACTCGCTCAGATTCTATGTATTATGTGGAGCAATTATTTTGTGAGCTCACCCTGTGTTCCTTGATAGAAATCTAAAACCTAATATTGTTTAGTGTTCTGAATTTAGTGATGAAAGTTGCCTCACTTCATGCATTGGAGCATTTATAAACAGTCACACAACACAGGCCATGTAAATGAAATTTAACCACAGCATCTTAGCAAAGTCTTAACTACGACTTACAAAAATAATCTCAGATGAGTATATGCATTTATTTTTAAGTACTAGGAAAAGAAGAGTAGCAGAAGTACTTTATCTTACTAGATCTGCTAGCAAGATCTGCTAGATCTTGCAGTGTTTACAGAGGTGGTTTCTGTTGTTTGCTTGTTTGTGTCTTCCCCAGGGAAAAGAATTTTGACTACAAAACATACAAATACCTCCACTGTTTTGCATAGTCAAATACAGACACCATGACTACAAATCTACTTGCAATTAAAAGAAACGGGTTTCACACAGTATATTCAATTATTAATATTCTATATTCTTCACACACTCAATGAATTGCAATTTAAAAAGTAGAATCTTTACTCATTTCAAGTTTATATTTCCAAGTTTCCAGTTTACTTAAAAATACGTGAGCATGTTCAGACAAAAAGCAGTCAACACCCTCCCTAACCAGTGCATCCTGCCCAGAAATGGAAGGAACAGCCAACATAAAAAAAAAAAATTAAAAAAACACCCCCCCAAACAAACAAAACAAACAAACAAAAACCCCAAACAAACAAACAAAAAACACCCCAACAACAACCCAACCACAAAAAAACCCCACAATGTATGTAACACATTATTGCCATACATTACAGGAAATGTTTTTTTGCTGGTAGAGGTCTCAAAAACATAGAGACAAGAAAATGTGGATTAAAAAAAAAAAGAGTTTTGTAATATAGTGCAGTCTTTTCTGCATCCATTTGTTGAATATATATCCCAACATAAGTGACAATAGAAAAATCAAACACATTTGTTTGTCAGAGCAAATGCAATCTGTAAAAGGCGAAACAAATATTTTTGAACACCAGCTGGAAGATATTCCATTGGGCTAAAATTGAAAGAATGGACACTAAAACATGGTTGGGCAGATGAGAAACTTCTAAGTCTCGTGAGAGTACTTGGACCACTCGCTGCACTAGGAGTTAAGCTATGTTTGGATGCAGCCTGGAAGTATTTTGCTTTTATGACATTCTAGAACCAAAATGAAGTTTCTTTCCAAAAACAGGCACAAAGTTAAATATATCCTCCAAAGGAACTTCCTGCAAGAGTTACTGTAAACGAACTGAAAGATAGGCTGTTTAGCAAAGAATCTAAGTATTGTGATGTTTAAGATCTGTTCAGCTTCAAGGCAAATGGCTGGCTTGAGAACATGGAGGTGTCTAGTAGGCAGGGTAGAACCTGGAGGTGTGAATCCTGGCCACTGCTCTGACCAGCTCGGAGAGGGAACACCTGACTGCAGGCTCACAAAAGACTCCTCTTTCTGATCAAAGTTCAGTCTTGAAACTTTGATTTTGAACACTTTATAACACAGCATAATGTGAATGTACCTCTACACTGAGGTTTCCTTTTCCTGCTGAGCAAAGAACAGATGGTTTTTACTATTAATTCTAGACATTCTTTGTTGGAATTATATAGTTTTGATTTAAAAGTCATTGTCCTAATTGGTGGTACAATAGCTGACAAAAACTTGTCTTGTTGTATGCAAACATTGTTTACAAAGGAAAAGATATTGCCAGGAGATGTTTCTTAGCCTTGAAGCATTTTATAACTTGAAACAATTCAGACTGGATTTCATATTCAACACTGAATATTGTTTAAATACAATTTTTCTTTCAGGTTTTTAATATCACATTACTTTGCTACATGATTACTATTACATGAAAGCCATTAATACCCTTCATTTACAAAAAAAAAAAAAAAAAAAAAAAATCACAAACCTATCTCGTACTTTCTCCCTGATATCATGTTATTGATGAGGGCAAAAATTCCCTTTGCCCAGTCACATTTTGTCCCTGGCTGCCTTTGAAGTTTATTCTGAAGGCAAACAACCTCTGTACAAAATACCCACCAAACAAATAACATGTTCCCCAATATAGTTGAATGTTAAGTTTGTGTGGTGAAAATTCTCGTATTTGTGAGCATTCAGAATTTTAATCATAATTTCTTTGACATGCAGAAATAAACAGTGTGTGTGAAGTGGCACCCTTTAGAAAACAGAATCCCAAATCAAAAAGATACAAGTCAGGAGAAGGCTCTGTTCTCTGCTAAATTAATTACAATGGAAGCCATCAGAATTTAGCAGCACTGATAGGTTTATTTTCATGCCTGCCTTCACTCTGGCAATTCTCCCCAGAAGAAATGTTGCGGGTGGTTTGAATTCCTTCCCTCCCTTCACCAAAGACCCCTCCCCCTAAAAGTAAAAAACAGCAAAACTTCACCCCACAGGAAAGTCCTGGTACTTACGTCCAACTGCATGATATTATTACTATATCCAGAGAAGCATGTCACCTCTGACACCCTGCCCCAGTGTTAACTGAACTATGTTACATCAGTGTACCTGCTGAAGCACAAGCTGCAGTTGGTATTGTTTCTATCATCATGCATACGCAACTCTGGGAGAAGGGTATTGAAGCATGAATGACTGTGTCCCGAGCACAGCTGACCAGGGGTCTGAAGGGCAAGGATCAGAAGAGAAATACAGCAAAAGGATTGATAGCAGACAGTTAAACAACTAAACTCCTGCAATTCTTGGAAGGCCTAAATAGCAGTAGGTTTTATGGTTAACATACTTAATGTCTGTTAGTACCAAAAAACAACTCTGAGGATAATTTTCAAGAGGTGAGATTTTGAGCCTGCTTCAAGAAGAATGCTGTCTCTGGTGGTCACCTCTAGCTGTAGTCAGGAATTTTTGCTTACTACACTGTAATTTCTCTAGTAAGGTTAATCCTGTTCTTTCCAATTATTATGGAAACCCTATCAGGCATGTTTGACTGTTATAAACAACACCAGTCTATTACCAACGACAGCAACAATTTTCCAAGATGTCAGTAAATCACTGTATCCCAGCTGTGTGCCAGCTCTTTTTGGCACTTACTTGTTGAACTGAATTTCTCATGCAGGAAGTGTTTTTTTGAGGAGACAAGGAGGTGTTCTCAGCTTGAGCTAACAACAGGAGGGAGGGCAGCACTGCCATGAGAACAGATAGGTACAGGGAAAAAGAACTGAGTGAATCCTTAAAGACAGAGATGAAAGGTTTCTATTTGATTGAGCTAAAAAATTACATTAGAGAGAAAGGAACTCAAAGGGGGAGGGTATGTGGCCAGTACAAGAGGCAAGGAACATAAGATATTTCACGCTGTCATTGATGATCTGGATGATGCAGAAGGGGGTACCCTCAGCAAGTGTGTTGTTAGCACAGACCGATGACACTTCCAACAGCTGGGAGGAGTGGTTGATACACCTGAAGGTCACATCCAGGGGAACCCTGACAGCCTGACAGGAACCTCATTAAGTTTAGCAAGAAGTGCAAACTTCTGCACCAACATAATACTGGGAGTCACCCAATGGGAAAGCAGCTTGGCAGAAAGGGACCTAGGAGTCCTGGTGGACACAAGTTGAACATGAACCAGCAATACGCAATTGCAGCAAAAAAAAGCAGATGGTATCCCCAGCTGCATTAGAGAGTCCATACAGCCACATCAGAAATTGATTGTCTTTATCTGCACATAGGTTGGGATTTAAAAAAAACAAACAAACAAACAAACAAACAAAAAACCCAAAAAAACCCCAAAACCAACCAACCAACCAACTAAACAAACAAAACAACAAAACACAAAAACAACCCAGAAAAAATACAAGTAAAGAAAGAGTTTTAATGCTAGGGACACAGAAGCTTTCTTCTGGCAGATGAAGCCATCAGAATTGGACAAACTGGGAGTATTTGGGAGGTTGCATGTAAATATGACACAGGACTTAGAAAAATCAAAGGTCATTTTATGGCCAGAAGTCTAAAACGTTTGAATTATGTTCTGGTAAATTCTGAAAAATTGCATATATCAGTAAGGAAAATTTTTGGAAGACTCATTTCATGGTCTTTTTTCCCTGCACAAATTTATTTCTAATGAATACCTGTGAGCACCGCAGCCACTATGTGAAACCATCTTAGGCCCTATGAACCTTTGCACTTTTTTCCCCTCACCCTGAGCATACTTAGATAGGAAGCTCACCTTTATTGATACAGAACTTCCTAAGTGGGACCAATCCTACCCTTACCAGTTACTGTGAAATATCTCTCACACATTTACTTGTCCTAGACAACACAGGTCTAACAATTAGGCCAGATCTCAGAAACAATAGTGAATCACAACCATAACCTTTCAGTCTGCCATCTACACATTAATCTGAGGAGGGGAAGAAGTCTTCAGAATGAAAAAGAACTGAGAGACACATTTAAAGAATAGCCCTGATTTTCTTCATTTGTTATACGTGTAGCAGAATCACTTAATATGCAGATATACCCAGATCACCAATGAGACTGGGCACTGTTTGGAAAGACAAAAGATAAAACTACTGGGTATCTGTTGTATGACAACATCATCACAAATGGATGTCTGGAGTAAGACTTCTTCAGAAGAGGCCATTAAAAAAGAAATGTGGGGTATTTTGGTTGTTACACTGACACTGTTTATTCTCATGGTCTTCCCAAACAATGCTAATGGGGATTTTAGACAAGATCTCCTTCAAGATGAAATCATACATAACTCCTCTATTATTGTTGGGTTATTTTGCACCATATGGCTGTTGTCTATGTGAATCCAAGAAACTCTATTATTCTGTGCTTGTTTAGACTTTTAATTTTTATAGAACCCTGATCAAAAAGATTAGCTAGAAAGAGATAAGTGCATTTCCATGTTTTCCAAAGCCACTACTGCTAGAGATGCACCATAGCAATATTAAAGAATGCTTACGATCCAAGTCAGCAAAAGAAAAGGGGTCCCATCCACCTACAAAATTTCAAAAATATTTCTCAACAAGCTTATTTTGAAGACACAGGCAGAGTCTTGCTCTGCTCACCTCCAACCCCCTTCACAGTAGTAATAATTTGAGCAGTATCAATCTTAATTTCATACATGGACATACAGGGTAACTGAAATCAGGAGCTTTTTTGAAATTCTTTTCCATGTTAATAAGGCAGTAGACCTAGAATAAGTCTGGCAGTCTGTATGACTCAAAGCTACTGATAATACACACGTTTCTGTATTGAAATCTTTTCACTCAGCTACCCCAGGAAGAATGGCTGACATACCCAAAGAAGATTGATGCAAATGGAGTGTTTAACTCACTTATTCTAACACATGCAAAGACTTAATTTCCCTCACTTCATGAACTATTTCAGTGCACCACATGTTTTTTATTTCTTTCTATGCAATTTGAATTTACCATTAATATATTTTCAATATCTGACTGCAACAGTTCCGAATTGATGCAACTGAGCATCTGATTTCAGAACTTGCTTTCCTTGCTTGAAATGGATTTGAATCTTGATTCCTTCCATTTTTCCCATGAGAAAGCTCATGAAATGTGTAGCCTGACAGGAGCTGTTGTTGGTGAGAAGTTTTTGAAAAACAAGCAGAGGCTCTTAGAATGATAATCAGTCTTTGGGTTTTCTTGTTACCTTACTGTTTTCAGGGGCCTCATAAGAGGACCAAAGCAGCTGCATTCCTGCTTAACTAATCTGGGAAGGTGGTAACAACCAGCAAAGTGAAAAGACAATTCTGTTGAGTAAAGGTCTCTTTCAGTAAAAAAATGCTAGTTCCCTGGTAGGACAGACATGTCACCTTGTTAGTGACAGAAACTGAAGCTACATGATGAGGAATTTCTGGCTTTATAAACTTTTAGTGAAGCTTTGGCACAAATAAAATTAGAAAATGGCTAAGAAGCTCATTATCATCTACTTATTTTTTCCAGGATTCCTCTCCAACAACTCCTTAAGCTGGGAATGATAACCTGGGCATTAGGATTCTGCAGTGGTAACAGGAAAAGTCAGTCCTTAAGTCATGATATCCAACAGCAGCAGTTTGTGATGACAGCTGGGTATTTCCTCCATTACTTGGATGCAACAAAAGACTATCTTTCTATTGTTCTCATTCAAGCAGTCCAGGGAGAGATGTAAAACTATTGGCATAGAGATTTTCTTGTATATGCAAACATTGATATCCTGAGCATGGTTTTAGGTTTGGGTTGGTTTTTTCCCCCTTTTTCTTTCTTTCTTTTTTTTTTTTTTAACTGCTGACTCAGCTGTTTTCTAGCTCTGGTTTGGTCTGCTAGTATTCCTGTGCAAAGGAAATAGGAACTCCTTGGGAGTGACATGTGTGTACAGCTGCATGCCCCACACGTTCAACCACATTTAACAATTCTTCTCAGTTCTGATCTCTCACACTGCACTCTGCTGAGAGGAATAGGGGAACAGGCACTGAAGATTATCACCATAGCTGCATTTCAGCAAGGCATGAGGAAAATATGTGTTCATATCATACATCTATTAATGTGTGCCCTTTTGGGATAGCTGTCCCACAAAACTTGCATCACTTTCAAAACTATCTCTGTTTGCAGGCACCAGTTTCATTCTCTAGCTTTGGCAAGAGGCACAGCTTGAAAAGCAGAAGAGGTGGAGAAGTGGCGCAGCTCTGCAATCAAAGACAGGGCTGGCAGAGCAATAGGTAGGGTGTTTCTTAACATGGGGCTCTACTTTCATTTGTGGATTGAGCAATGCTGCTTTCTTCAAACTATTTTTATTCTGGATCAATGTACAAAGAGTCAAAGCAGAAAGACCAGCTCTGATTCAGATCTATTTCATTCCCCTCCTGTAAGGAAAAAGTGATCAGGTACACTTCTACCCAGAACGGTCTGCAAAAAAACTTTACTCTGTACAGAGGTAGCTGACCTTCCAGCTGAAACATCAGGAGGGCAGGAAGAACTAATCCTTTATTTTACCTCTCTTGTCTTTTCCCACACTCACTTTTTCCCCACCAAAAAACTTTAGGAGACCGGGAATATAATCATATCCTTGCAAAAGGAAGAGATAACAAATTAGCCTCCTAAGTCAAACACAATTTTAGCATGTAACCAGGAACTGGATAAAACACTGTCCCAGGACACTGGTCTAAAGAACAGCTTAAGATGTCAGAATATCCATTATAAAAATGCTGCCAAAATTTTAATGTCATAATAATCTATGAGTGCAAATATAAAAAAATGAGAGAATAACACGGCATGGGGCATTCCACCACCATTGTATCTGATCCTGGTACCGAGCTAAAAATGGGATGAAATCAGAGATTTGTGCATTTATTGTGGAAAAAACCCCTTGTGGGTAAAATTCTTGTGTTTCTGGAAATACTAGGTCTGATGCATATGTTGTTCAGAGGCACTGCAAATTCTCTTCTGGAAGTTCACAGATAAAAACAGTTTCCTCAGAGAAACCTCGATAAATCTTTGTTTCTCATGCACATCTTAGATTCTGTCCTAAATGAATGAGGGAATAAGGGCAATTAGAAGAAGAATAAAGCCTCAATTAGCATACAAATATCTTGGTAATCAGGCAATAATAGCAAAGGAAATGCAGAAAAAATGCATGACAGTTTAATGGGGAATTCTTAAAATATTATATTTTGTAAAGTTTATCTAACTGTGCATGTGACATTTTAATTAGGTTTTGCTAACATACAATATTTTCAGGGTTTGCATGGGTATAGTAGAGAAGGTTTATATTAATGAATTGTGACCAGGCTTTTGCTTTTTTGTTCACAGAAAAAGTCACAGTTTATGCACATACTAAAATTCCCACTAATAATTAATATTTTTCTTACAATTTCTTCTATCTATTTCTAATTTAAATCCATACAATTTTGTTTTTATTTGCAAATATAAAGGAAAGAGATAATGTCACAAAGAGGAAGGGCTATCCATTGAAATATGATCTTAACCATAGGGGCTAAAATGTCTTCAATAACTTTTTTTCTGTTAAGAATAGTTCAGTACATGCTATTATGAATCAAGTACCTTATGAAATTACTCTGTAGACACCAATTACTTACACAGTACATAATGCATTTTTCTACTAGGTAAAACTAAGTCTCAGCAATTAAACCACCATGCCCAACAATTTGCACCAAAAAAATGGAAAGAGGATTATTAAAATTAGTAAAATTAGTAAAAAATGAAAGCCTTATGCTCTGATTTCAGCCAAAACTTAAATCTTAACAGAAGAGAGTTTGGTGGTCTCAGAACTGAAATCACTATACCCAACAATTTGTGCAAGAGTAAAAGAAAAGAGCATACATAAATTGGTGGAACAAACAAAAGCCCTTTCCTGCTACACTCTAATTTCTTAGCCTTAAACCAGCTCTTAAAACCTTGTGGAAATGAGTTTGGTGATTTCAACTGAATTTCACAGTTAGCAAGAGAAAACTAGTTTCAATTATTAGGTACAATTTCATTTGATTAAAAGCCCATAATCTGGAGATGTCCAGGACTCTGCTAGCTTGTAAATTAAGTTAACATCTTCCTTCACCTCAAGACAGGAGGATTGCTCAGAGCTAGGATTCAATGCACCACGAATTTTACAAAGATAAACAAGTGCATTATGTTACTGTAATACTTCAACCTTCATAAGCCACGAAGTATTCCCCTCAAAATATTTAAATATTGTTCTCTGATTGTTATTAAGTATCCACCATACTTCAGGGGAGTCTGGAAAGCAGGAACAACTCTGTTGTTATCAGAGGTCTCTGTCAATGTACCAGAACCTGGATCTACAGTACCCTGCTCTCCCCCACCACATGCACACACTCCTAAGGGAGAGTATGCAAGAGAAGCTAAGTACTGACACCTTTACACAAATCTAGTGACTCTTCTCCCTCAGCCTCATATGCAGTTGAGTAGAGAATACGTTTAAATGCAGTTGAAAGACAAACAGAAATAAGTTTCACAGAAGTACAGAATACATGAATCTTCCATCATCTTGTAATCCAATTTTTTTTAAAAAGTGATACAGTAGAAAATTTTGTATAAAAGCTACAGTATTTGAAACTGATTTTCTTGTACACACAGTTTACAGAAAAATGCCAGTAAAGCCCAGTTTTTATTCTTTCAGTTAGGCACAAAGAAAAGCTGTCGTACGGAAGAGAGCTGTGAACAGAGAAAAGATGCATCTTTGGTCATTACGTTCTAGAATAACTTAAGAAGTGTCACTCAGGATTGGTGCTGTGTGCCCTGCAACAGAGTGGAGCAGTTAGATCTGTTATTATTCTTCTACTCTAATAAAAAATACAAAAGGAGTGAAAGAAGCCATGAGAAATCAAGAGAGAACAAAAGCATTTGGCAAAATGCAGGACCCATTTGCAGTGGCAGTCTCCTGGTTATTAATGATTCCAGTGTCCATGCGTAATTTCGGCCCCTGGCCTTGTCTAGTGCAACTGGCTGATGGAATACTCCCATCACAGCACTTTGCTAGCAAAAAAAAAACCAGAGAGAAGGAAAACAACTACAGAAAATACAATACTTCCCTGACAACTTGCAAATCTTGGTGAAATCATACATCCACAGGATTGTATCATTTGTACAATAATGCCAAAGAATTTGAAGAGCATTAACCTGCATGAACTTGGCCTACCGATAAAGTTAAACTGCAGCTGCTTTTACAGAGGCATTTACAATATTCATTTTATTCATTTCAATACTCTGTAGTACACTACTATTCTGACTTTTTTCCTCTTTGTGTGTGTTATTCATCTGGACAAGATCTCTTTTCACTGGGAATAACAGAAAGTATGGGATTTATTGCTATAATGAAGTTCTTTCAAATCTCTGTTTTCTCTCTCTAAAGGACAGGAGGATAGGCGTTCATCTCATCAGGCAGCTTATTAGGATTAGCACTGAGTAAGACACCACAGAATGTCAAGCCTATCAGTTACTAAACATGCATCATACAAACTTTGTCTTTGCGAGAACCTCTGCTCTGCATTTGTCATCCACCTGAATAATTAACAAGTACATGCTGCCTGCCAGCAGCTTTGGGAATTAATTTTCCCAGATTAAATGCAGATCACGTCTGCAAAAAACTCAGACCACACACATGCTGCACTACTACCTTTCAAACATTAAAAGCAAGGAAACAAATTTTATTATGGTCTCAACTGAGTCTGACCTAAAAATTATTTATTATAAGTATGACTTTATAATCATTGTGAAGTGGTCAGAGAGGCTTTAACACCTAACTAATTCAACTAACCAACACAGAGCTGTCTTCAGTTGGCATGAGGAGAAGCTATTTAAATAATTCTTCCTTTGAACACTCCAGAATTGCTTCACTGTTTAATGCTATTCTATTCCCAAAATATTGAGACAGTCAGAGAGAAAATCTAATGTCTATAAACGCTGGCTTTTTTTTGAACTTCAAGTATTTACTCTAGGCTCCTTAAAAAGAGATATAGAGAATGAATAGCATGTATATTGATGCCAGGGACTAAAACCAGTTTAGGTATCTCATTCCCTTATATTTTCTATGACCTAAGATAACACTTGCTCCAACATCAGAGGCCTGTTAAAGACTGAGGTCTATTTGCAATTAAATATATGACTGCTTAGTGAAAAAGATTATGAAAAACATCCTTTTGTTCTATGCTTAATGAAAATTGTTATTTTGTATGATATAGGGATATATATAATAATCCTAGGGATCTATATTCTCTAAGAAAGAACCTGAGTGGACAAAGGATTGATATTTACAGCTTCCAACATGCCCTTTCTGAATGGCCATTTTGTAATGCACTGACAGTTAAGAAGTGATACGAGGTAGTTTGGAGACATGGGCCATTTGCCATGAGCCTCCACTAGTTCAGTACCTAGTAAGAATAACAATCCGAAAGATGTTAAAGATGCCCACAAGGAAATCTGCACTCATTCTTCGCAAACAAAAAGGACAGGAAATAAACCAAACACACATATGAGCTGAATGCCCTAAATTTCTTAGGATGTGAGTGTAAGAGGATAGCCTACAAGAAGGGGAAGACCCCATCAATAGCAAAAGCATGCCATACCTACCTCTACCTCGCTACAGGATTTAAGCCTGAGTAACGAATACAAAGTCTACACCCTGTCAGATTCTGCAAGCTTTCTATGTACAGTACTCCTAGCAAAAAAACTGGACTCTTGGGTATATATAACGTGCAGGACTAGGACCTTCATCTTAAAGAGAAGCTACACTTTAGTAAGGCAAACAATGCGTCCTGAGATGCAGCATTTCTACAGAATAGTGACAACTCAAGACCTCTCAGATGCATTAATCTGATCTCCTATTTGCCTTTCCTATTAGTTAAGCTTCTGGAGACTCACTACCCCTGCATAATCTATCCAGATGTAGATACTATTGCAACATCCTTTTGGTTGAGTGCATTGCAATATTTTTACTACCTTCTTAAACACCAGGATTGGAGGGAATTTAACAGGAGGGAAATTAACTGCACAATTGTATTCATAATACATACAGAAGTAATAGATGACCACAAAACATGTTATTCCAGTAACTACTAAAGGCAGTGATTAAAGATGGCTCTTCTATTTGCATTTAGTCTGAGCTTTGTACTGCTTCCTCAGCTCATACAAATTCATGCAAGAGTTCCATCCGAAAGTTCTGAATTCAGAAAAACCTGTGTGCATATATGTATATTCCTTCAAAACCAACCAAACAAAATAATTAAAATGGAAGACAATTAAGAAAAACAAAAAACCAACACCTGAATGATACTAGATATGTTTTCTCCAGTTTTAAGAGGTTTAATAATGTATTCTAATAAACTAATGTCCACTTTTTTTTTTTATAAAATAATGTTATATTTTGAATCTAAATCTCCAAAAATCTTTCTACTCTCTTAAATTTACTATCAACAAATAAATTTATTTTCACTCCTGTGACCTACATTAAAAACCACCAACCTAATGGGAATGAATTACCAGTCAATCATTGGAGTAAACAAAAATCTATCAAAAATTTGTATTGAAATGCAGTACTTATTACATTGTTAAACATTACTGCAATCATCTACACAAAAATCATTACCGTTTTGTTCTTAATTAATAATCACACCCTAAGACATAAATATTTTGTATTACATTAACATACTAGATCTATATTTCTTTTCATTTTTGAAAAAAATTAACACTTTTTTGATCTCCAATATTACAGCATAAACTTTATCCAGGGAAATGACTGAATGCAAAGACAGAGCGCTGAGGGTTTTTTAATTCATGTTCTCCATGTTTAATATTTTGCTACTGTTATTGAAATTTAAATTGAAAAGGCTTGGTATTGTCCACAGCAGAGACCTAGTTCTAACCACAGTATGCCTATCACTAGCAAACTAAAATTGAGGCCCTGCCCTTGGCCCTGGGGCTTAATCTCTGGGTAATGCTGGAAATGTTGTTCCATGCATGGATTAGCAAATTAAAAGAAGTTACAAACCTCTGCTGTGACTTGTCTAACTCCTGCAGTCCCTAGATCATCATCCGCAGTTACAGCACTATGTTTATGCATTTAGAAAAGACATGGCAGAAAAAAGCAAACTGACAGAAAGATTTCTGTAAACTGCAAATGGGAACTATCCATGCCAAAAACCAAAGCCACGGTGGTAAACACACACAAGTATTTAATTTAGAATTAATAGATAATATTGAAAACTATCAGAGAGCTCCTTTTCTCAAATGTAACTGGTTTTATTTCATAAAAAACCCAAACAAACACAAAACAAACAAACAAAAAACAACAACAAACAAACAAACAAAAAAAAACAAAGGAAAAAACAAACAAAAAACCCAAAACCACCTATGACTATCTACCAGGCTAGATATATGACACTATTCAGAAATTTTGCTAATAAGGATTCCTATAAAACAAATTAATCCAATTTTTTCCCCTATTAGTGTTGAAAAGTTAATATTCAGTTCGAGCCTCCTGCAATTTTGTTCACAGCACAATGTTTTAACAGAACATTCAAATGGGTTAGCATCTTATATTGCACAATACACAAGCTTTGTGGATTCTTTTATTAGAACTGTGATACTTATTGATCTCAAAATAGATGTAGGTATAATAACTATTACTATTATTTGCCCATTACAGGCAAGCATTCTTTCAAACCAGTAACATATACTCCATTTAGAAGTTTTTTTTTTGTTAACTATTTTCAAGGAAAAAAGTCTTCCAGCAACTTTCTAAACAATTCCCTGCAAAAAAGCAAGCATTACTATCTTAACAAATAGAGAGAAGTCAAATAACTGAATATTCGTACATTGTCACTGAATATTCGAGGAACTGAGAGTATTTGGTCAGCCTAATGTTATGCATCTGGTTTGTTAGGAGGATGCATACAGAATATGATACATTATATAGCCTCTTGGGATACTAACTATAAAACACTTATATATTTAAAACCAAAATTTAACATTACCAGTGAAAAGTTGCCTAGTGTCTTAATATGAGTTCACTAATTCAGTAATTCACTGTCCAACTTACCCGAGAACAAACTGCTGTATTTTAAGGAGAAAAAGACTTGCTTGAAATTTATGAGAAACATGACACATGCTTCTGTCTCTGTTCTTAAGTAATTTCACCCAAGCACCAGTTGCACTAGCACCCAGATCAAGTTTGAGGAACTGGAATGAAGCTGAAACACCACCATCTTGCCATAATCCTGCACATCAAAAAGTGCAGGAAGCAAAGTGGATTTCAGTACCCAGCCACTCTGCTCCCCTGAGTCTTCTGGGATGAAATATCACCTATGACTAATGATATCTGCAAATCTGAGTGTGACTGGAGGTATCCATAACCTGACAGAAATATGGTCTTTCTCCCTAGTGGTGTGGCCCTTTGGGCCACATGTTAAAGACACCAATTAGTTTTTGGCTGGGGGGTGCAGTAGTAATGGGGGCCAGTAACACTACAGGTTGGATGTTCAGAAGACTATGGACAGAAGGAAGACACCTTCCATTGCCTGAGCAAAAAAAAAAAAAGCAGAGAGCACCTGATGAGTTTGCATTTACCCAACAACATGAGCTTCATTAGCTAACCAGGACTATGTTCAAGACAGACACAGAAGCCACTATAAATAGGAGCTGTAAGAAGTGAGCACTTCTCTGGGGTTGAAAAACAGTAAGTTTTGCCATTTCTGACAACAATTAAATTTTGAGCACTGAATTTATGCAGTAATTACAACTAGTCTTTCACTGCCTCTGACAATAACACAACATGTATTACTTTCCTTTTCAAGGATCAGTAAAACAACTGGAGACTGGTGGCAAAATTATAGGCAGAAAACTCAAGGGGTTCGACCATTTAGCTGGAAAGTCAGCTAGGAAAATGAAAACAGAATCAAAGCACAAAGTCTGGAGAAGCTAATGAATGTAAAAGTTTCTCTGGTGGTTTTGTATGGGTATTTTGCTGAGACCTTCTACTTATAAATAGGGAGCATGCAGCATTTCTCTCAACTACCTTGCAAGCAATGATAGAGGGACCAAAACATAGCTAAACAGGTCTGGAAGTGTATTTACAAGCCAGAGAGTGCAAATGGTTTCTATATTCTGTTACAAAATTATGCTTCTTGTCTGATCTACACAAGCCACTTGAGGTGCAGAAGGAAATTCAGTGTCCAAACCCACTCCAGACACTGATTTTTCTGCACAGAGTTCCAGCAAGGGTCTCAATCTGCAAGAAATGTGATGCTGATTCTGCAACACTATTGTCTTTCTCCTAGGAAGCTGCCTGGGACCACCAACTCATTTCACACAGGCCATCCAGGAGCCATCAGATGATAATGGGTTTTAGTTTCCACCCACCTGGGCTGCATTCAAACTGTGACCCAAGGTGAAGGTCTCCGCATCCCATTACCAAACCCTCAAGCCATTTAGTATCCTCATGTAGTAAGTTTTTCCCACAGCATAAAGTCAAGAGACAGTAAAAACCTGTCTATATTTGAAATCTGTTCTCAAATACACGGTCAGTCAAAGCTTTTTGATGCAAGTACAATATTTCAAGTATTAAATTGGCTGAATATTTTTCAGTCAATACTACAAGTTCCGTGCAAGGAGAAAATAGACAAAAATCAAAATAGAAAATTTTGCCATAAATCTGAAATTATTTGTTTATATAACCCAAAAGGTAATTATTGGTATTAACAGATACTGAGTCTCTTCACAGTCCTGTTAAAAAAATAAACCATCAGCAGGAATTTGAAAATGTTAGGAGTAACTCAAACAACATCAGCAGTATTATCAAGGCATTACAGTATATCTATTTTTAATAAATTAAAGAGTGAGCTACATGTAAATTATATGTGTAGCATTTAATGCTATATTCACATGTAGTGTATTTTCTATTCGCTAATGCTAGGCTTTTTAATACACAGTTTAAAATATTAGGAACTGTAAATTATCTTGTGTTAAATATGCCAAGTACTTCAGAAGTGTTAATTAATGTATTATTAAAGCAGTTTTTAGGAGGAGTGAGAAGATATTTTAAGCAATATGAGTTTTGACTAGAGTAAATGCACATATATTTGCAATTAGTTTAAAATTTTTTTAAAAATGATCTTGTATTAAATAATATAAAAGGGTTTTTTGGGGGGTGAGGTTCTGTATTTTCTGGGTTTGTTCAGTTTTCTTTAAATAAACATATCAAATACTATGCTTGGTTAAAAATACTGTCTCTGTAACACTCAGCCTTGAATTAATCAGATAAAGATGAAAGTGAAGAATTTTGCCACCAGTGTTTCTTACTTAACTCACTCAGTTATGCCTTTCAGCTTGGTATATTTTATATGAAGGATATCTTGTTAAAACAACTGTTGAAGGCAAGTCATGTCATATCAACCACACACCATACCCTATGGGAGCTCAAATATTCCAAAATCTATGTTAATATAATCCTGCCACACAATTCAACTAAGGAAATACAGCAGGTTTTCAGTGGCATGCAAAACTTCATATAAGTACCATAACATTATCTATATGTCTTCCAGAAATGAGGTAAAGCCATAGCGAGGTTTATATTGAATCAATTTAGGAAAGTAAATATTGTTAACAAGCACTATAATATAGCCTAGTAGATTATTCTAATCTCTATTTATCAACTAACAAATAGGCTGTAATTCTCAATACAGTTTCCAGCAATATATCTGTAGGACAGCAATACTCTCTGGCTCCAGAGACCAATGCAACTTCTCAACAAGGGTTTGCAGCTTTCTAATACAAGATTTACTATGCATTATGCCACATGCTTCCACCATCCTTTTCCAAAGTGGTTTTAAAAAAATATGTAGCATCTTGCCTATCTAAATCTTTTGAGTGTGTTTTGCTGTGGTCACAAAGACTAAATAAAGTTGTTAGGACATCCAGAATCTCTTCTGGAATACTTTCTACAGAGACAGAGTAATGCTTGCTGTAGGATTTTAAACATCAGAAAAAAAGAATTTTACAGTCATTTGGCCTTCACTGAAAAAGAAAACAAATCAGGGGATTCAACCAAGCTACTGAAGTATAGAGGTTCTTTGCTACTCCCAGAACAGACTGAAAACTTCCATGTTAGGGACACCAGAAAAGTGGAGACAGAAATGATCATGAGGATGCTTAAAAATTTTAGTAAGCTAGACACTTAGGAGTCCTTGCAAAGAAAGTCTTATTTTGTTTGTTATTTGGGCTAGACCCCAAATCAATGTTTTGGAGTTGTTTTTNCCCCCAAAAAAATTTTTTGGTTTTTTTTTTTTTTTTTTTTTTTTAAATTAGAAAAAAAAAAAAAAAAAAAAAAAAAAAAAAAAAGGCAACTTGGCAAAGGCAATTCTCCTGTTTAACCAGGCCACTCAGCAGGCTGACATTCAGCTTTTAGACTGTATTTTTCAAAATATTTTCTCTTTACTGACAGAAGCTGCTATAAAAAATTCGTCTCAGCATCCAGCTGGTGATTGACGGTGGGGCCAGAGAGACTGCGGTAGGCTTAAGCAAGGAAAAAGAGCCCTAGCTGTGCCACAGTGGTGAAGTAGTACAAGGTTTACACACAATAATAAGGAGAGATAAAAGCATGTCCAGGACACATTTCTGAGACAAAAGAATGAAAGAACACTAATGATTCAATAGGCACGACATTAAAATGAAAGTCTAGAAACACAACATAAATAAAAACACGAAAAAGATTCCATCATGCTTTCCTAAAATGTTTGAACAGAAAAGAAACAAATCCACCTTCTAGATCTGAAAACTCCCTCCCTGTTCCAGTATACTGGAGTGTGTGGGATCCAAATTCTCAAGCTGCAAAAAGCTGTTTTTCCTTGCCTTTGTGTTTCTGATACTCCAAATTTTAATCAATCAAATATTCTGGTTTTAAAGATCATTAATTGATTTTAGCCCCCAACCAGACAATGGAGTTTTGCCAAAATCCTGATATATATATATATAATCAAAAACTGGCCACAATCGTTCAGCTGTAAACATAGGTAAGCTTACCATTTAAAACTGACTGATAACAGCAAGTGGTAGTCTTGGGTCAGATTTGAACATTTTTGCCATTCAAATACCTACTTTTTTTTCTGTACAGGGAAGGGATAAAACTGCACTGCACAATGAGGAATTTTTCTTCATTCAAAAGAACTCCAGAAAAACCCACAAAAATCCACAGCAAAAATCCCAAAAACCCAGAGAATCCACAAAATAGTGTTTCACTTACAGAAGGGGAACTGAAGCCTTTAAACCAAGTGTTCATCTGTTGTGTCCTGATTGGCACTGCAACTCAGAATGCAATTAGCTACTTGCCCTGAGCTGTTAAATCTCTCCATAAGTGATTTCTGAATGAATATGGAACTCGGAGGCCTAGTTGTGTTTTCCAGAAATGTTACAACTGCAGCCAGCACATCCTCAGTGTATCTGACCAACCTGTAAAATCTAAACAGTAAGCTGGCACACAACAGATCTTACATCTAATGCATAACACCATAGCAGCTGTGGAAGACTCCTTTCCATTCGTGTAGCTATGGTGTTTGAGTTTCACTATGTCCAGAAGCTTTTAAGCCTCCTCTAGTCTGTGGAAACTGCATCATTGTCTTTCATGATTTCGCTGGCACAATGACCAGGCATGGGCTTTCCTGGTTCCCCCTCCATAACAGACTACTATATTTCTGCAAGACAACGCCAACCTTGTTGTCCGGCTGCCAGGAGCAGAAGCAAAGAGTATGAACCCCTGTGGTTTTCACCTCACCCCTTTCAGTACACACAGAAGTTGAATCAAAAGATATACAGATTTTTCCTTGTGTACTAAAGTACCCTTTACTTTGGCTAGCACATAAGGCTGTGGACAATACAGCTCTCCAGTTTCCCCATCACCCATGAGAATGGCTTAGCTTCAAGCAGTGCCCTCTGGGAACTGCAGGACTCTCCACATCTGCCTCGGTCCCCTCACCACTGCAGCGGTCACCTCTGCTTGTGCTGTTCTTTTCAGCCACATTTCTTGTGCCTCTGATGACTTTCAGCTAACCAGGACCCTGCACCTGCACCTTGCATGAGTTTCATTTGTCTCAATAAGCATGTTACCTATTCATCCCTCCCAAGTCCAAGCCAGTGCCTCTGGCTCTACAGTTTTAAAGTTTTAAAGACTCAGAGTTAACAGGTGCCTTTTTTGCTACTGTTCTAAGCACTCTTCCTATGGGTACGCTATGAATCAAATGGGAATGATTTAACTTTTCTGTCATATATATTTGTGTGCCCGTGAATATATATACGTGTGCACAACAGTGTGATAACCAAACACACATCTGCAGACAGAATTTGCTACTTTGGGCAAGCTACAGGCTCTTATAATGATCCATCCCCTCAAATGAACCACATATCCAGAGGTCAATCATCCTATATACATAATTATTTACACTGAATTTTTAAATTAGAGTGAACTGCCTTCAATCACAAATATTTTTTGATCCACATGCTACAGATATTTATATAATCTTATTTTAACTGTATTATGACAAATAGCTATGAAAAGAGAGAGTTTGCACAAGAGGTAAAATGCTACTGTTCCAATTAGATAGGATTTTTGCACTCAGGAATTAGGAACTATTCAAGACACAAGGCCTATGCATCTTAAGGAAGGTAGATTTTATTTAATTTGTATTAAATCCAATCTTCCTCTGACAGTCTTTCCTCTGGAATTTCTGGAAAAGCCACCCATGTGCTCTGGTAGTAACTAAAAGTAGAAGTGTGACCAGCACTTTGGAAGAAAATAACTTCTGTCAAACCACTTCTCATTTTCAAGAAAGACTACTGAGACAAAAAGGAGATTGTTGGTCAGAGAAAAAACACGCGCTGTGCACTTAAAAAAATTGATATCGCATAGTAGAACATGTTTGGAGAAGACTGTGCGATCTACATATATACAATCAAGGGTTTTTTCATCTGACTAGAACAAGGATAAAAAAGCAGCATGATTTTCATATTCTAAATCTGCTTTCAGATACACAGCTGAAAAGCCACATGCCAAAAAGAGAGTATGAAAGTTCATTCTACTGAAATATTTGTTTCCAAAGTGGCGAACTACAGCTCTGACTTAAATTTTCATATGTTTTTTGAGAGGATTGTTCACTACCATATAATGAGCATTGTAACACCAGTATTTATGTTTTAACTAGTATTTTTTGAGTCCCTTGCATCTGAGACCATAATCAAACTATGCAGTACAGTTCCCCCATTTACCTCCCTGCTTTGTTACATTTACCAGTTTTTCCCCGTCAGACACTGTTTGCAGTGCCATGTGGAACGCATACTGTGGTCTCCTGAGCACAAGCCTCAAGCCAGGGGAAACATGGTTGGAAGTGATGGGCCCATTAAAACCAGTATCAGGCACTGATACCTATCTAAGCACTCCCAAAAGCCCTATGGAGTGCTGGCATCCCTGCCACAACAAAGAATGTACCCGTCTTTCAGGGGCTAGAGGTTAAGAAACAGTGAGTACAAGCAGTGACAGAAGAAGCTATGGGGATAGCAATGAATAAATAGGAATATAGGTTAGTGGTGGGGAGAATTTCAGTATCAAAACATAAACACAGAATGGGGGAGGAAATAGTTAATGCTGGTTTGTAGTTACTACTGCATTTGGCCTAAATAAAATAATATTCTGTTCTTAATGTCACCTTGCTACCTTCATGCAATATGTAACACCTGTATCAACTCAAACTATGTTCTTCTTTCTAATGCAGATGTAAAATTTTGCCTAAACATAACAATAAAGGGCTGATATTGGCATACATTGGATTTGGTCATCCAAACTGAATTTAGTTACTTTTCAATCAAAAATATCTACACAAAAGAGTCATCAAAGCACGTCAGAGTGCAAAGTTACAAATACGATATTGCGGGTACAAATAGGAGGGGTACGATGACCATCAGTAAGAACTTAATTTTTTACTTTGAGATTTACAAATTAGTCTTAGATACACATATGGAAAAAGTTAAAACAATATAAAAGTGTTAATCTAGAAGAAGCTACATAACAAAATGAACTTTAATCTGTTTTACCCAATCACCAATATCTTCTCAAATATGTATCTGTAAAGAGGTAAGTCTTACCTTTAGAGCAAGTGCGCTTTGAACACTCAGAGCAGCAATTCTTAGAGCAGAGGAGCCCTTGTAAAGCCCTACTTCCCCTCTGCAGAGTCTGACGTTGAACAGCATCACCTGCTACACTCCAGCTTATTGCTAACACCCCAACAGCACACAGATAAAGAGTGTTCAATAGGCAGCAAGGAGTGAGACCACACTCAATCAGGACTGTGGTGTCTTCCAGTAGAAAGAGAAAGAAAACAACAAAACTCCCACTTGCAACCATGAATATGTTGCTGCCATGCCAAGTCCCTGTATTTAGATGCTTGCAAGAGCTGTATGGCCAGTGCTAACTATCCTCCAAAAACTACTCAGCTCAGGAGGCTATACAAGCCTGGAAGCTCAGAGAAGGTCTCCACCTCCTTAAATTTTCCTGAGGAAAAGGGGACTTATTTTAATAAAAGCCAATGTATTGAAGAGTCAGCCAACTCCCATATAAAAAAATATCTAAACCTCTGCACAATATGGTATTTGATCACCTTCCTTATGAATTCTTAAGAAGAGCCTAAGAGCAGAGTCTCCCTTGAAATTAAGGGTTCAACCAAAAAGAGATGGTATCTGATGTAAACTAGGGGGAAGGATGAACAGTTAATTGCTTGGACTAGTTTTATTCTTGTGAGGTAGGCATTGCTGTGGGAACACATCAAAGAATCTAAGCAAGACAAACTGAAAAATTTGGAGTGTACAAAAGTCAGAAAAGGTAATGTAATTTTCTAGATTTTGGAATATATTTCATTCCATTTAGTGACAATGTCAATAACTAGATTTCAGTTTAACTTTCACAGTACAACTTAGACCTGGAGCAGTGGATTGGCTCTTCTTTTGACATCTCACAAAAAGTCTGTTTATAGAAATGTACTAGAATTGTATTTTTAGTGAGGAGGTAAGGTAAAAATAAGCCAACACCACCAATGAAAAAACCCTATCTAATGAAGTTGCCTTAATCTGTTCAGTAAACTTAACAGCTTTTGCCTGTTACACAGTACCATGACCCCATAAACACAAATCTACCAGCTGTGAACTTCATAGCCATTCAGTAGTACTCTTTTATGGATGATTATCTGATTCCATGCCTTTTCTAGCAATTTTAATGCTACAGTCACCACTGATGCTGATGCATGGTCTGGATACATGCCTGATGCTCCCCAGAGTGATTTGAATCAGAACTGCCTTTCTCAGTCACGCTGGGTCCAGCATGTAACACAACCATCACCAGTAATCAAGCAGCAATGTAGCAATTCTAAAAGCATGCTGCTACCCCTGGAAGCAAGAAGGCCTCCTGCTACGACAACCATAAAATTCTCTCTTAGAAGTAAGTTCTAGGTGTTGCCCAAAGCACACAGCAAGTCATTGTGCCTGACTAGATTATGATCACTAGGCCTTTCACTGCAATTTTGGTTGAGAGATTTTTGAGGGGGTGAAAAAGCTCAGAATACTTTTGGAAAGTTTTTGTTTACATCATTTGATTTCAAGGCAAAGATGCTCAACCATATGGGATTTAGCACTGTCACAATCAGGCAAATCACATCAGCAGGATTCTTTGGTGATCAAAAGCGAAATAAGTAAAATATATCAAATATGTGAACCAACTCAGAACATTAGGTTTTTCACCCTTAATTCAAGTCTACAACAAGAATGAAATGACAAAAAACTTAATTATATTATGAAAAATAGGATTGATTTTTAAATGCAGTACAGCTCTCCAGTCTCTTTATCCTAGTGATTATTCACTACAGAGTCGTGGATCAACTAACGTCCCTTCCAATTCTACAATAGGAGTCTTATTTTGTTGACCTTTGAAATCAAGAAAAGTGAATTACTAAAATCAGATGAGGTCTGCATTAGGAGCATTTTGCCAATAAAGCAATCTTGGTACACCACTGTGGCAAAGTACTAAGCATGTAATCAGCTATATCTGCAAAGGTCCACTTTGGACTCATACAGGAAAATCATCACTTATTAGCAAAACAAGCAATATCAGTAAAAGAATAGTTTTACAAGTAAAACAGTATATGCTATAGAGGTTGATGCTGATGCAGAAAGTGGGATACTACTGGTCCAAGAGGGATACTTAATTAGCTTCAATTGATAAAGCTATACCAAAATATACTATAGACTTGGCTTGTATTCTGCTCTTAATCTTAGCTCAGTATTTCCCTCTAAATATTTTGATCATGTTCTATCCCTACTGAATAACAAAACTCACTCAATTAAATTTGCCAAGTTAGCAAAATATTAATGTCCTTTTTAGTATAACATCCAGCTCAAAATGTAGAGCATGGCAGCAATCTTGAGACAAAGAAAATACTGCCAGACAAAGAAAATACTGCTAGACAACGCAATGGTACATGCTATGCCAAAGCAACTTCCGATCAATAGATTGATCAGTATCGGTCACTGACTACACAGGTGACAGACTTCCTAGTGCACAGCCTAGTGCAGAGAGCATCTGCAACTTTGTGATGCTTCCAGACAGCCCTAGGACTACCAAACTGCCAAACTCATGACACCTTGCAGCGTGACTGGTTACACAAACTGCTTTAGAGCTTGAAAATCTTTGCAATGCCTACCTGTGCCTGGACCATCTACTTGCTCATCAGTGAGAACTGCCAGCAGAGAGTACTCTCAGAAATGGCTGATTTTCTACAGGGGAAAGGGGAACTGCACAACAGCCTATGTCTCCCAGCCACATGAAGCAGGATGTAGAGTAGCTTACATGAAAGGATATGCAGAAGGAGGGGACAGTGCTAACATTCCCTGTTCTAGCACACTGAAATGACCTTAGAGGTAATAGGGGTAATAATAATAATAAGTAGTGGAGTCCACTGCAGTCACAAGGCTTGCGGAGCTACTGCCCCAGGCATGAAAATTAGTCACTGGAATTTAGCAAGAGGATGGAAAACTATACAGACACTTCTACGCAAGGAAACAATTGATCAGTGCATAGAAATTCAGCAGCCCAAGACCTGCAAAAAGATATGTAAAGGCTGCGAGTCAGCTGTGGAGGAAACACACTGCAGTGTCACAGCTAGCTACGGACAGCTACATGAAATTAATTCATTCAACTGCTGCTCCATTCCCCACAGTCCATTTAACTGACTTTCGTGTGGAGGTAGGGGAATTTCACCTTTTATATAGATGCAGCTGGAAAGACTTTACACACAAATTATTCCCAGTACACAACACATACTCTAAGTAGTGCAGCCTGATTAAATGGTACATGATACAGCATCTTAAACTACTCTGCATCACAGACTGCAATCTCAGAGATGGCACAGACCCAACATCACTTATGAAACTGTAAGACAAAGTTCAGTGCATCTATAACAGGCAAAGGCATTTACTTTCATGAGTCTTTTGTTACTCAATGAGAAGAAAACTTCGAAGTGTGACAGACTGTGTCTTTCCTTCTTGTTGGGCACATTTTTTGTTTGGTATCCATGAGAAATTTACTCCCTATTTACCAGAAATTAAGGGCGAACATTAATTATGTACTTTTTAGTTCATATGGTACTGCAGTTTTGTTGCTCTTTGTTGTTTTGGGGTTTTTTTTTGTTTGCGGGTCTTTTCTGGGGTTTTGGGGGGGATGTTTCAGAACAACAACAACACAGGATTGCTTCATTCCTAAAACAATTAAAATTTGTCACCTTCTTATTGCACTCAGGTAGAAGTATGTTCTATGCTTTCATTGTCTTTTTCCCTAAATTTATTGAATTTTCTTTCTTTTTAAAAGTGTGTGTTCTATGTACGTGCATATACGTACATGTGAACACAAACATGGAAATTTTAGGACCATAAACACCTGACAAATTGTTGTACAACAAAAGCAATAAAATTTTACAAAATGCAACGCAAGTCTTGTTTTCTGTATACCAGCTTGAGGTGATGCAGACTTTGCTAAATATTTGCATGTTTTAACTGGAGCACTATTTGTCTTAAAGGGAAAGAAAAACAGTATGAATACTTTAAACTGACTACAAGAGCCACTATCATAAGGAATTTTAGCAAAAAGTCAAAGGTTTCACCATAATTAAGTTCAAAGTTTAGTGATATTGCTGCATCTGGGTGTGAAACGGGAGCAGTGGAGCTTTTGCCTCATGAAGCCCTATGGCTCAGTAGAAGAATTCATAGATTGCTAAATAACATAACTTAACCCTTATGCTTAAGCAAGATATAGCACTGCACAGGGCTGCTGAGTAGCAAAATAAATAAAAAATATCTTTAGAGCACAATTTTGAGGTTTGCTCAAAGAAATCCATTTGGGAGGTGGAGGGAAAATGAGGAATGAAATGTTATCAGAAAGGTTCATTACTAGTTAACTTAAAAGTAACTATTGAATATAAGTAAACTCATATTTAATAAATCCTTATGCTTGATGACTTCATCATTTAATTTCTAGTCATCTGAAAAGGACATTTAGTTCTAAATAAAAGCAGCACTTTGAAAAGAAATTAAAAATAATTAATTAGGGAAGAAAACTAATATGAATTATTTTGGGGTTTCAAAAACCCACCACTTTGCCCTTCTTTTTGGATAAAAACACTTACTAAATTTGCTAATTCTTTGCAAAAAATCTATTTTTGTTTCCAGAAACAGGGTGTTTTTTGTTTGGTTTTTTTTTTAAAAAAGGGAATTCACTAGTAGCCATCACTAAAAACACAAATTTTCAAGGGAGAATTGTCTCCGTATTTCAACAACATCACTATGCAAAACAAGCTTCACATTGCTTTAAAGAAAGGCTGCAGCCATCTCACACTGCTGCAAGTAAAGAGAGCGCTCATGACTCACTGCCCCTGCTTGGTTGCAACTCATCAGTGCCGGCAGCCCTAATCTGCTCCCAGACATTATGACCAGCAGCTCTGATATATGGATTAGATCTACCCCAAGTACTCTGTGCAGGGAAAGAACTCCTTGAGCCCTTTATTCCCTACAGAGTACCTGTGCAGGAGAATAAATCAGTGATATGAAAGAAAACATAAAATCCTTCCCAGTAAAATTTGCAGATGACACAAAAGATAATAAAATGGTAAATACCGGGGAGTTGTCAGTTCCACAGATTGCATGGCAGCCTGGGCTCACCTGAATAAGATGTGTTTTAACACAGCTGAGCACAAAGCTGTCTATCTCATAACTAAAAGCACTGATTCCAAACAAAGACAACATAATAATCTAGGAAGAGGCATAGGGATGATGGTGGCTAACCAAATTAATGTTAGCCTACAGTGCAATACCCTAGCTAGAGCAGTGAAAAAGATCCTTTGATGTACAAGGAAGTAAACACGGAGTAGCAATAGGAAAGGGTTATATAAATCACTACCAATGTTGAGACGGTGAATCTTTCTGTTTCAAACAGCATGTAACAACATGGTTCTAGTTTATATCTGTGATCCCCCAGCATTCCCACGGGAGCAACTAATGGACTATATTAGTATTCAAACTAGGAAGACTTAAACAGCTACAAGAAGCATTCAAATTTTTGAAAACTTGACCTGCTGAGAACAAGAAACCCATGTCAAAAAAAAAAAAAAGGATAAATGATCACTAGTTTACTGTCTACAAGTATTTAAATGGGAGAGTGAGGGGAAATGAGGAGTATCATGAATATTAGAGTTTTCCACTTCTTAATGCTGATTTTCACATTTTTCTGCTACATAAAAGTTGGGAAAATTCAGGCTGAAAATAAGGTAACAATATTTAACTAATAGTAAGTACAGTTCTTCTAAAGAGAGACAGGATTTTTTGTCACCTGAAGTTCTTATAATCAGCATTTGCTTTCTAAAAAAGAACCAGAAGTTGCAAGACTGTGTTAGTATCTTACATTGATCTTTTAAAGCAAAAGATGAGTATGAAGTCTTTCAAAAGGATACTTAAAATGTTCCAGAATAGCTTTATTACTGCAACTCATGTTACTTATGTGAGCTTTACAGCAGGTATTTAGCTCCTTATATTTGGGGGATAATTATTTCCCCTTTGCCCAAGTTGTGGAATGATCATTTCAACCGTTAGTGAGCTAAATTTACTGCTCACTGTTTTACCAAGTAGCATTTTGGATATACTTGGTATTCATGGCTAGGCTTCACGAAGGAAGATTTGAGAAGGACTCTACCCACGCTTGCTACAAGCACGATGATGGCTAAAAAGGCCAATGCGAGATAGACAAGTCCGGTTGCAAAAAGGCACAGCGGAAAGTCTCCTTAGACAGTAAAACTTGGTATCAATGCTTCTGTATTTGCGCAAAGCAGAAAGTTACTGAAGGAGCATGGGAAAAATGAAACCTTGCTGAATACAGAGAATAGCTCAGTCACAGATAATTTGAATTGATCTTTCCCTTTCTGAAACCAGTAATATCACTTGTGGAAAAAAACCCAAAAAAACCATAACACCAAAAAAAGACCTCATGAAACAAACAACACAAAAAGAACCCTCCATATCTAAAATGAGAAAGAAATGCAAAAGAAATTTCAGTAGGATATAAAAAAAAATCTTAATAGGGAATTAGCGAACTGTGACTAATATCCTATTGAAAGGGTGTGGTTAAGGGACCTTTCAGGACCCAGGCAGTTTAACAAAGATAATTGCCTAACTGGTCAATTGACCAATACCAAATTCACTTCAGGATTTGACTTAGAATATGTATTACAATTAGATACTGCAAAGCTTAAGGGAATCTTTAAAATTTTTACCAACTATAGACTGAACAGTATTTTATAAACCTAAACATGGCTCTTTACTATTCAGTGGAAGAAAATTTGCAGTTGACATATGCATCACAGCTATTCTCTATTCAATCTACATTCCATTAATCTCAAAGTAAATTTTAAAGCCAGTGCAACATCTAACTGCATCATAATCAAAATATGACAAAACTTCTGTTACTAAAAAGTGATATTTTTTGAGTGCTGTTCTCTCAAATGCTTCAATCAGCCAAGGATTAGATGTTCAACTTAATGGTAGCCAGTGATCATTAATCATTTTAAAGTGCCACAGCTAATCTCATTTCTTACGTAGAGAAAGCCCACTCATGTCGTACATGTAATGGAGATGCTGGCTCACTTTTGAATGTGTTTTAAGTTTGGTTAATGACTCCTCTTTCTTCCTCCTGCAGGAAACCTCTCAAACACTTCAGCACAGAGAAACCACAGATATGCTCAATGCTACAAAAAGGTAAGAGCAAACACAGGCAGTGTTAACAGGATAAAGTTTTGCCAGGCAGCCTCACACTGAGGCTGTAAGAATAAGCTGACTTATGTTAAAAGGCCCATCGCATGAGTATAGCAGTGGTTTCTCTGCCATTTACTGATAGAGAATGAAGTAGCAGCTTTCAATATTTTCTAGGAAGTCAAATTTATAAAGAGGAGACGTGTAGAATCTTCAAATACACCTCTTAAATTCACATTGCGAGAAGTAAAATCACGCTGTGAAGTGAGGGAACTGCTGCAATGGGAGATCCACTGTGAAAGAAGATGCAGCCTCTCCTTACTGTTTTACTAGAGTAGAGAAACGTAAACAGCAGCTTCTTCAGTATGTTCTCTCTTACGTTAAACCCTAAACATGGGATACCGAGGTCATTATTGGAAAAAATACTCTTGTACCTTACAGTATCAGCCTGAATGATAGCCCTGTTGTCCTAAATGCTATATGCTTTTCCTGGAGCCAAAATAATTGTTTGAGACTAGTGTATCTTTTCCTCAGTTATACGGTATCAGATGAGTCAGAATATACAAACAAAAAGTCTGAAAAGTCTTACACCTTTCTAAGGTAATTTATGTGCAGCACCACAACTAAGAAAGAAGAAGATGGAGAAAAATAATGACCTCTCAGCCATCATCAAATTCTCTATGCTGCTTAAGTGACTATACTGACCTGAATCAGCAGGCCCAGCTGCTAAGGGGACAGTTGGGACTTTCACAAGGTGGTGACTCTCCATTTGGAACCACTAGCTCCTCTTCCGCAGGTTTTTTACCACTTTGTCCGCATTAAGGTGGTGATGGGCACTGCAGACCACTTCAAGAACCCATCTTCCTATATTACTTATCTGGTTGAATTCCCTTACTAGAAACCTCAGGAACTATTTCGTGAATTCAAAGGTTTATATTCTCATTTATATTGTCTAATAGAGCCATTAGATGTCTCGTGTATACAAACCAATTCTGGCCTTCTTATATCCATTTTATAAATAAATTTAAATTTAAGATTTAGAGGCTGAATCAAACAGGTTAGCCCTGTTTTACAAATATTTATGAGTATGATTCAACATGAAATCTGAGAGGAGCTTACTCTGGTCTGTCAAGTTCGGATGTTTAGAGCAGTTACAGGCTCAGGATGACAATGTGTATATGACCAAGCTACACCTTCCAGGAAAAATTTCTCCACTTCTTAGACTGAAATCACTGAGCCTTCTGTTCCATGCTCGTTTCACTAACTTGCCAAGAAAAGAAAAGAGCTAATATGATCATGGTTGTAATTTTGTGATTTAAATGAGCAAGGCGTTTTCCTTACATATTGATTCCATCCTCTTGATTTCAGAAGAAATAGCTTCCTGTAGAGCTCTTCCCTATTCTCCTGAAGAAAGACATGACCTTTAATTCTGCATAATATGGAGAGGAAAAAGTAAGGAAGAGATGATTCTTCCACCCTTGTTTAAGGGATAGCACACAACAGCCACCAAACCAAGAATTTCCCCTCAAGAGCCAGGTGATACCCTGAAGGGTCACTTTATGAAGTTACTTCCAGGCTGAGAACATAAAAAAGCCCTGAGATATCCTCTGCCTGTACACAATAAAGACTCCCTGTAGACAAGCAAAAGCCTCCTTTTCTTCACATGCCATTGTTCCTTGTAATTTAGCAACAAATAAAACCAGAGCATGGGCAGAGCTGTGCTCCTCTTCAACTGTCTCTGGAGATCATCTACCCATGCTTTGTTCACTGTTTGACACTCCATAAAGTTGAACAAGAGTGCAAACCATAGGTGTTAGAGCAAGCAGAAAAAAGGATTTTCAACCCGGGCAAGAGGGAAAAACCTTGGCAGTTTGGTTATAGTGAAGTAGTTAGAACTGAACAGGAAATACTTCTTTTGTTGTCAATTTTTTTTTTTGGACATCACAAAACAAGAGTCTGGACATGCCTTGCCACAGCAATGGGTACTGAAAAGAAAAGGAGAAATATTCAGGAGTTGATGGACACCTGTATTTCGGGCCAGTAACTGACAGGCCTCTGGTTTTACCTTCATAGCTCAAGATGTCATCTACTTCAAAAAACACAATGGTGAAATCTTTTAAGAATGCTTGGTGTATTAGTCCCTACCACCAGTGAACACAGAAACTACTTGTAATTATTTGGAGTTTTTTAAAAAGCATGTTTACATGTTTAGTGACCTAAAAAAACTGTAGACCTATGGCAACCGAGGTGAGGAACAATGGAGGGGCGAAGGAATCTGCTCTTTTGCCAACAACTTTTGAAACTGTGTGTTCAGCTCCATTCCAAGCAAGGTATCTAGCAGCAGCTATGAGGCTCAATTGCAAAAGGATCATAAAGGATCATAAAGACTCTAGAGAAATCTGTATTGGAATATTCATTATATTGCTAATTTTATATTTTTAGTTAGCAGAAAAATTAGTCCACTTCCTCAGAAATTTGTGTTGCTAAAAGCCTTTTGCTTTTTTTTTGTTTTAATAGTACTATAACACATTTACTAATCTATACCTTTAGGAACTCTCACAATCATATTTCAGTGTTTATTAGCACTAAGTCTTGCCTAAAAATGTTATTTCCCCAAATGTTTTCAGAAAAGTATTTTTGGAATAGAAGATGATGGTATGATCCTTTCTAATTTTTACAGAAAGGATGAGAATATCTCCATTTCAACTGCTAAGTAGCTTTACACAAAATACGTTTACCAAGTACATGGTTAAGCATCAGTCCAGAGTAGGCTCTCTGCATAATACTTTCTTTAACTTTAAAAAGAGTTAGAGAAAAAACAGTCTAGCTCCAAAATTCATGATTCTCTGTCTTGTCCTATTCTATGGCCAGTCCTTAAAATTCCTTTAGCTCTTAGAATAAGTAGTTTGCTGCTTTGTGTCCAGCCCAAAAATTATCGTGCAAGAAAATGGAGAGTCACACAGCCCTTTCTGTTGACACCCAGTAGCCTTTGTACATCCGTTCTCCCTTTCCCAAACTAATCAGGGGAGAGACGAGCCTGCATATGAGGTGCACATAAACATCTAGTACCAAATGTTCACATGTCTTGTAGCATTAAAGCTCTAAATGTGTCATAAAAATAGCTTGATTTTTTTGGTCTTGACTAGTGAGAAGTTTTCAGTAACTTGTTGTTATATCTTTGGAAATAAATTACTGTGGGAAAAAAGTACCAAAAGCATCCACTGGAAGGAATGCAGAAAGAGAGCTTGAGTAACATGGAAGAAGTACCAAGAGAAAATTTCACAAATCAAAAAGCAGTCTATATCTTCTGCAGAAAGGCTTTTTGGAAAGCAGTTAGCTTTCAAAAATAATCCATGATTTTTAGAAGCAAGGTGAACTGGGCTACAATACTTCATAATTCACATTTCAGGATGACAAAACATATGTCAAAATCAACACTGTTTCATCACCAGTCTGATTTTTGGATTTTGCTTTTCTTTTCTTTTTTTTCAGAAGCCATTTAGCCAACATTTATTTGCAATTGTACACCTACTTGTAAAGGAGTAGCCACTATACCATCTTGTGGGCATCACAGCTAGCTGGTTTTAATTATACTGACTATAAATTCTACCTAACTAAAAAAAATAAAATTAAGATTATCAACTATGTTGCAGTGTTCAGAGTGAAGCCATCACTGTATTTAACACTTATGATAAACTGTGCCAAGTCTTCTTATTTCCACAAAGTTCCAAAATCTTGAAGTTGTTCTAAAAACTGATATAAATAGTGCACAACAAATCTGTTTCATATGTTTAAACAAATGAATATATTTTTATGCTTACTGAACTGAAGTTACAAGAGAAGTAAAACCACTGAAATGAAGTTCTACAGTGAAATTTAAAATCATACTAGATGCAGACTGCTTCAGTTAACCTGAACATTGCCATTATTCGGAGAAATAGAAGGGAAAAACCATCAAAAATTCAAAAAGGCCAGGAAGTATTTATAAGTCGATGTAAATCAGAAATAAATCACGTCACACCAAAAATAGCCATTCACAAAAAAAGCCAAGGAAGGGGTCAGATTTTCATTTTGGCTCACCAAGTTACACTGATGCTGAAATTATTTTGATAAATCTAGATTTCTCTTTTCCTCTCACTTCAGTAAACCAAAACGATAGTCTTCATTTACAGCGAAGTAACAGTTTTTACTGATGTGGTTGTACCTATTACTAAAAGAAAAGATTCAGGAAACAAGCAGCAGGTTATAGAATAAAAAGGGGGGATGAGAAAATATGATTTAAAAATTGTAATGAGTATGACTGCCTTGCCAAAGAAATATTTTGTTTCAATGTAAAATACAACTGATTTTTAGAAGTTAAGAGGTTATTGAAAAATGAAATGTTATAAAGAGAATGCTAATGGTAACACTGGTATACAAAACAGGAATGTAGTTGAAGCATGAAAAGGAAACATTAAGTGACTAAATGCAGTTTCAAAATCCAGTGAGATAACAGAGAATTCATAATGCATTTGTAACATATTAATACAAAATAATCTACAATATACCTGTGAAATATATACTTTTCAATTCTATGTAGAAATAGATTGTTAAATCCTTATTACAGCAAAATAAAAATATCACTGCTCGCAAAACTAACAGAAGTCAAGCATTTTGCATTTGCCTGCCCACAGCAATAGCATTTTTGTCAGAAGCACCAGTAGTGATCTTGAGTTACGCACAAAAGCAGGCTCTGTTATGGCAATGGACAAAGGCAAATGACTGCAAAGAAAGAGGACTCAACTTCAATTTAACTGTCCTGTAAGGTACATACTAATTAGCTGCAAAGCTATGAAATCCTAGCTAGCATGTTAAGTCTGCTACATGACAGTATAATTTGACTTCTTAAAGGATTATGCAAATTACAACTCATCATTCCATTACATGACTGAAAAAAAGTGACAGCTAATTTATACATAACACACCTTTCAAATCCCTAAGAAGTGAAGCACCTGTGCAATACATTTTGCCTAGATTTTCTAGCATGTACACTCTTGTTTATTGCACTGTACAGAAGCATACCTAAGAGATTTAGTAAAGTCTTAGAGTTTTTATTTGCTTTTTAGCTTTTAGAGCACAATCCCAAAGAATTAAACAACATAATTCTGTCCCTGCTGTAGAGGTTTTGCACACAAGTAGAAGTGTACGTTTTCAACACACGTGTAATTTCTGAATAGCAGGAGAGCACGAGCACTAAATGCACGAGCTAGAGGCAAGACTCACACAGATTTCAACATACTTCTGGTAGGTAGATTCACAGTAGATTCCGTCATATCGGTAGATTTTCCTACATTCTGATTGGTTGGGCAGAGGATGCTGGACAGTTATTCTGTAGAGGCATCAAAAACAGATAGACATGACTAGAGGATCTCTACAGGTAACTGTAATGCAGGACAAATCAGTATGTTGAAATGATTTTTTTTTAAATTTCGTTTTTAAATTAAACATCTTTCTGATCTCTTCAAATCAACTGCCTTGTGCACATAACACCCGCAATATCCAATTTTCAAAATTTGCACTGAGAGTAAACTAAACTTCAGTTCTCCACAAGAATAGTATTTTTCCCCCATCAAATAAACGTGGAAGAGGTATAGAATTTTATAAATCAAATTGATACTTCACATAGTTTGTATCTATACAATGGTGCTTATAAAATTGATTATTTGTTGTTTACTGTTCCAATCCTTCCTCAGGCAGAACATCCGTTTATGTCAGCTGGGAGTTTGTCCAGACAAAGACCAAATAACCCTCCAATTTAAAATGTCAACAGCAATTCTCACATTTGCACAGAATGAGGATGTTGTGGTATTATGAGGACTGTGATTGAAGGTGCTCAGTACCATCTGAATAATGCCATATGTTCTCAGATTGACTGAAAGAAAATGAAAGTGATTGGCAGCAATCAGGAGGTGCGCAGCATCTTGTAAAATCAGGCCCTAAAAGATTTGTCAGTCATTCTATTATTCATCCCTCCTTAGCTCCCTGTTAGCAGAAAATATAATTTGGCTATAAAAATTCAATGTTGTTTTTAAAATATACTTGGGAATTGCACACAAAACAGTACCCACCAATTTCCTTTTTTTTTTTTCACCTCCCTCTTCTCTGGAATAAAAACACATTTTAGATGCTTTTCTATCTTCCACAAATTAATACCTTTTCCCCTTGTAATATAATGGTAGTTCACTGAAGTAAGGGTAAATTATTTGAGAAATTTTACACATTTTTCAAATGTAGAATTTTAGGCTGTGATTTTTAAAATAAATATTCTTGTCAATAGAGAATTATTTTATGTTACCATTATTTTTACAATATTAACATCTACATAGCTCTAAGCTAATCTTGGGTTTTTTTTAAATCACGTATTTGTTTCAACAGTAATTTGAGACTGCAGGTTTGAGAAAAAAAATAGTATCATTATAGAGCAACAAGCTTTATGAGAAAATAGAAAGTTATCTACTGTGGAAACTGAGGACCTTCCTCTATAAAACTGCACCTACACAGTGTGTCAAGTGCCCCATGGGACCCCACAAACAAAAGGAGGAGACAGCTCTATGATGAAGGCCAGACCAAACACCTCCAAATCCTGGGATATTCCTGCATTCACTAAGATATTACCAGAGAGATTTATTCATTGTGATATCCAGGGCCTTTAAGTCAGATGTCTAAGCACCATACACAGTGTACTAGCAAAGGTAAGTATCTTAAAATGGGATTTGCAACACAAGCGGGGAACCATGCAAGCTAGTACAAGAGATGAGGGAGAGTTACTTCTATGTGGTGTGTGCCTGAGAGACATAAACCCTTCACTTTGGGTCACCCAGGAATGCCTACATCAAAGTGAATTCAAGCCCCAAAATCTTTAGTGCACCATCACATTGACTGAGCCATGCTCCAGCTTCAGTTTCCTCTGACCTTTTTTGTTGTTTTGTTGGGTTTTTTTGTGAAACAAGACTAGAAGCTTTTGTTTGGTTGGTTTTTTTCTGGTGTTTTAGATGACAGAAAAACTGAAACACAGGAAGTTCCACCTGAACATCAGGAAACACTTTTTTACTGCAAGGATGACAGAGCACTAGAACAGGTTGCCCAGAGAGGTTGTGGAGTCTCTGCCCAAGGAGATAGTCAACACCTAACTGGACATGAACCTACACAAACAGTTCCAGGTAACTCTGCTTCTGCAATCCAGAAGGGTTGGACAAGAGGTCCCTTCCAGCCTCATCAGTTCTGTGATTCAAGCCCAGATTAGTGTTTTGGACTGTCCACAATCCTACTTTACATCTAGCCAGAATAGCCAGAATTAGGTTGGAACTTTTCTTTTGGAAGGTGGGGAGCATGAGGCGGGGAGGGGAGGAGGGCAGAAAGGAAGGGGAAGGGAGGGGGCTGTTGCTGTGTTTATTTTTAAAGCAATATATAAGGCTCTATAAACAACAGCTACTATGGATCACAGTGTGAGGGAAAGAAGCCTTCCTTTGCACTGCGTAGAGCTAGATTGCACTTCAGGAGCCAAGATGCTATGAACTTTTTCTGACCCAGCCCTTACCCAATACTCACTAACAATTTTCTTTAAAGAAATATTTAACTGTCATCCAATAACCCTCTGCTGCAATAGAAATAAAAATAATTATAGTAATGATAATGATGATGATAATAATAATAATATTAATAATAATATCAACTCCCAAAACATTGAGCTAAACAAGACATCAATGTAAATCTCTTAAAATCCCACTGACGTCATCAAGACTGCACGGCATCCAAACTAGCACAGAATGGGGCCTATTGTGCTTAACCTGAAAAAGCAAACAGTCCTGAGACACTATGAAATACATTTCAAAGTGCACACCGGGTTTCTAACTACCACCTAGGGCAGTGCTTTGGAGAAAAAAAAAATCCTGTATTTTCTTGTATGGTGTTTTTCTCTCATTATTAAGGTTTATTTTAGTACAGCAAGTGTATTTCCATAAATGGACTTTTATGCTGAATAAAAAACATGTTTTTATTTTAGCTATTTAGAAGCTGCCTAACACCATCACACCCATTTGCCCTCCACCCTATGTAATTTAGCTGTCCTTTAATAGATTTACAATAATGATCAACTATGAGGCTGTGGGTCAGAAATGGGTCAGAAATTAAGGCTTCCTCACAAAACTGCTTATTCAGCATTCCTTATTAAAAAAACTAACAAAAAAACCCCCCAACAACAAACCCAGAAAACATAGAAACAAGTAGCAAGAATTATTGGTTAGGATCCAAAACCAAGTTTACTAAAACAATCAGTTTTGGTGTGACCTTTTTTAGACAATCTTCACCAAATTAATTTAGCTAACTTTTTTTATCCATGTTATGTGAGCAGATACACTCTGTCTCTCAGGTTCCACATACAAAATTGATTTAGCTGAAGATAAAACTGCATATTGGCTATTTACTCTGGGTACTGTATATTCTTGTTCTATTTTATGCTTTGAAATTGATTTCTTGTATTCTTCTCCGTATTAAAAATTAGAGCACTGAAGAGTATTTGAATCTGATCAATTTGCAGTGGTTAGTTCACCCCAAATTTAGTTGAGTTTTGACTTGTTTGAGACAAACACCTAATCTCATATATGCTTTTAGACAGTAAAAGTTGCCTTTTCATAATAAGGCAAAAATGAGTGTTAGGTTATAGCTATCTAACTCTGTACTACCGGTCATTTTCCAAAAAAGCTAGAAACATACCAGACAAAATACCTACAAGTACTTCATGAAACATGATATTCCACTTAATATGTGTATCCTCTATTCCTTGAGGTGTGTGTTGTCAGTAGATGATGCTGTGCGCACTTTCACACTTCACCTTGGTTTTTAGACATTGCACACTTTCCCTAAAAAGTTCAAAAGTATCACCTCAAATGTGAAAGTATTACAAACCGCTGTGTTTGCACATTAGACAGCTCATCTTCCTTTCTTTATGTGTCACTAAACTCTAGATGGATTCATCATACAACTTGAGGTGGAACTTAAGTGCATTTACATACATGTGGAATGTGTAAGCTATGACTAATTTTAACTCACAGGGCAGAATTTAAATAATTAGTTACAAGAAGTCAAACTAAGGGAAAAAAGGAGGAAAGAGATGGTTAGAGGCAGAGTAGTAAATTGTTCCATTTTTGCAGGTAATCTAAATGCAAACTAGAAGCAACTTATCATGAGAATGGATTTTCCACCATCTGGTCAAATAACAGGGGATTTGTCTAGTGGCAAGCAAAGAATGGAATGATGTGAGAAAGATTAGCGGGCAAGTCCTACAGTTGGCTAAAATGTATTTTGTGCAAACAAGAACAGATGACGCCTTAACAATTACACCTGTCAAAAACTCCAGAAAGCAATCCATCTCTGAACAGCCCAGTTGAAAACAGGCTAGTTCATAACAAAATGAATTTTTTTAAACAATTGCCAGCCATAACAGCTTGATGCATGACAAGCTTAGGAAGTCGCGTTCCACGTACAACTGAAACCTTAACTAACTGGACCCTGCTTGTCTCTGATAAGTAAGATATTAAACTATGAAAAAAAATAAAATAAGGGAAGCAATGCAAATAGCTAACAATCTCAGAAAGCAAGAAAATTCTGAGTTAAGCCCACATATAGGTACTCTATAAGTATGTGCTACATGAATTGGTACAAGAAGGTGTTTTTGAAAAATGCCCTTTTTTGTGGGAGTCAAAAATACCAGATAGTACCTAGACTGGCATGCCGTACACAGAATCCAGACAGTTCCTAGAATTACAGTTCTTTCTAAATATAGATGTGAAGCATTAAAATTACTACCTTATATTTATCTCGCCAGAAGGGAGAATTCTAATATTGTTTTCTATAGAGATTTGATTTCTTTCTTCAGAAAAGATATAATCGTATCCTGCAAGAACATTTTACACAAATGTGAAGGTGTTTTTCTTTAAAATTAACAGTTTATATATGCAACTAATGTTTCAACATCTAAACTCACCATTTACTAATACTTTCCTTTTCAAAAAGTCATACTTTCCCTGCAGAAGACGAAGATTATAGCTTATATTTATTTGGAGTGCAGGGTGAAATAAGACCGTCCCAGAATTAATTATTTTTTTGTACTATTTGGTCTCTGGCTTTCAAGCAGAACTTGTTACTTCACTAAGCAATGTAACAAAGGGATTTCATGAAAGAGTTTACAGAAAGTCAACCCAATGCACTGCTGTCAACAGAGTCTAGCAAGGCAAATCGGAGAAGAGCTTGAGAGGCTGCTTTCTGCTTCCTCTTAAAAGACCATGGAGATGATTTGGAGTGGTTATTCATCTATTTTAAAATTTTCTCCTGTGAGAGAAACAGAGAATAGCATTTTGCCCCACTTTGTATTCAGCTGAGTCAGAAGAACAGCTATGGAGCAAACGACACTCAATATTATGTGCATGCTGTTGGTCTAAGACAAAGCTGAATCTCAAGCTCCCTGTTGTCCTGGTATAGATGACAACTTACTGAATGCAACATGGACAACATGGAAAACCACCAAGTGTTCTTATTGCAGACTTCACAGATAGGAGTTAGCTGACAGTTCTTACTCAAGATGGCAATTTAGAAGTTTTGCTGGGTTCTTGAACTCATTTTTGTGGAGACTTGGTAGGTCGTAGTGAACGCATTTTTACCCCTTGCCCCATTTTTGCTGCGTAACGGTGGTAAGATCCAGACCTCGTGCTTACAGTTAAATCTGGTCACCTAATTTCCAAAAACTGAAATAGTTTTCCCCATGAAATATTATAAAATAAGCCAAAAATTGTGCAAGACATAACTTTCTTTTCCTTAATTTTTTTCCTATCTTCTAAGAACTCCCAAATAATTCTTGGTGGAGATGAAGGTGCTACATATAACCCCGTGGTTCTTACACACCACTAATTTCTGCTTCTTTTCCACATCTCCACAGATCAACACAATTTTTCAAGCTTGTAGTAGTAACACGCTTGGTGTTGGAAGGATTTTCTGTGTAGGAAACCTCTTAAATTCAAGGATTCAACTCCTAATCAGTAAAAGTATGATGAATTACAGCTTCTTTGCTCAGAACTAAGAAATCTGTCCATAAACAACTTATTGCCTCTGTTCTTACCCTTAAAACACAAGCATGGTAACATTGCTTCCAGAGGACAAGGGGTTTTTCATTGAAAAATTAGGGATGAAGAGTGTGAGTCCAGATTCAGATAGCCCTTGGCCTCAGAAACATTTAGTCCATGGGAAACAAAATACTTAGGTGTCAATCAAGCTATTTGAGTGGTTCAAGATTTCTAATTACTGTGATTTAGTTTTCTTTTACAAACATGACATAATTCCATTAGCATTTTGCATTTTGTGAGTATAGAATCTTCAGAATTGTATCATAAGGAAAGAAAAACAAACTTCCACCTCATAGCCAAAACCTAAGTGATATCAGCCATGGAAGTAGAAACTCAGATGTACTTAAATTTTCCAAATTAAAACTAGTCTTCTTTACTTTGATCTCTAGCCAGTTTTCCCCCTATATTACTTCAGCTTTCTAAGTGTCCCCATATATTCTTTCCTTACTTTCTTATTTCTTTCCTTTTGTGCATAGGCAAGTTCAAAATGAGGCCCTATCACCTTTTTTTTCAAGCTACACAATTGAGTTACTTTAATGGGGCAGTTATATGCCTTCCTTTTTTAAATTAAGTATTTTAAAATTAAAACATACTATGAGATTCATTCCTACCATGTGACAGAAGACTGATTAAATGATTTTAAGCCAGAGAGAAATGCAGGCAATTATTCTGTTGATTTGATCAATACTGAGAGACAAAGGGAGGATAATCTACTTGGGCTTACTGTCTACACTTTTGGGATCTCCGACAACCCTTGAAGAAAGGAAAGAGCTCAAGTAGTCAGGCCATAACTAGAATCACCCTCATCTCTATCCCTAGTCTGTACACCAGTCAGGAGAAAAAAACCTCTCACTGTGTTTCCTACTTCATCAGATTTCAAAGATGATGCAGACGTGTCACAATATCCTCCAAAAACACAAGTCAAGATTTGAGGAACGTCAGTGTAGGCAGAAGGAACAGGCAACTGCTCAGAGGCACGTCCAAAATGCATGATAGAATACCACCTTCATTTCTAGAAATAAGTGTCCCTTATGGCCCATGTGTGTGTTCACCTACTACCTAAACCAGAGTCCTCTCTGCATATCCCAAATCCATACTGGAATATGCAATAGGATACCTGAACAGAAAGTAATAAGTCTCTGAATGACCTGCATGTACAAGTTCCCTCTCATCATGAAATTGAGGTTTGGTTTCTCCTCTCTCCTACTCTTCTCTTCTCTGTCCTTTAAATTGCTGGGAATGATGAGGAAAAAAAACAAGAAGAGCCAGCCAATCAGTGGCTATCAGCCTGGCTACGAGCCTGGTGTCACCAGCAGAATTTTGGGTTTTTTGATCATGTGTTCATTTACAAATAGCTGACCTGCTGGAAACAGACAGGGTACACCTGTCTCAACGGGGAAAAAACATCTTTGGCCAGGAGTTAGCAGGGTATATTGAAAGAGCTTTAAGCCTGAGTTGAAAGAGAAAAGGGATAAAACGAGGCTCCCTAGAGATAACCAGGTGACAGCCCACCAATGTTTGAGGCAAGGTCATTTTGTTTGCCATCTCAGTGATGGCAGAGAACGGAGTTTGGTGTGGCAGCAAAGACACAAGGCTTATTGATGAGTTAGAAACCGCAGGAGTGCATGAGAACGGTGATGTAAAAATTAAGGCTTCTCTCTCCAAAAAGATGATGCTCCCCATCAATTCAGCCCAACTGAAGTGCATCTACACCAATGCACGCAGCATGAGCAACAGACAGGAGAAGCTGGAAGCCACTGTGCAGCAGGAAAACTATGACAGAGTTACCATCATGGAAACATGGTGAGATGACTCACATAACAGGAGTGCTGCAACGGATGGTTGTAAACTCTTCAGAAGGGACAGGCAAGAAAAGAGAAGTGGCAGACTAATTCTGTGAGTTAGGAAGTGGTTTGGTCATCAGCTTAATGATGATAATAGGGTTGAGTATTCATGAGTAAGAACCAGGGAGAAGGCCAACAAAACAGGTGTCATTGAGGAAGTCTGTTATAGGCCACACAACCATGATGAAGATGCAGACATAATATTCTATAAGTAACTGGAAGAAGTCTCACCATGACTAGCCCTTGTTCTCACGAGGAACTTCAACTTACCAAATGTCTGCTGAAAATACAATACAGCAGAGATGTAACAGCCAGGAGTCTGCTTGAGTGCGTGGAAGATAACTTCCTGACACAGCTGGTGAGTGAAGAACAGCCTGACAAAAACCTATGCCTGGCACTCAGGAAAAAAAGTTTATGACCATTGGAAGAAGGGACAGTACGGGTTTACGAAAGGTATGTCCTGTTTGATTAAACTAACCTCCTTCTGTGACAGGGTGACCCACTTAGTGGATGGGGCTGAGGATGTTGTCAACCTGGACTTCAATCATTTCCCACAACATTCCCTTAGAGAAACTGGCAGCTCATAGCTCGGATGGCTGTACTCTTTACGGGGTGAAAAACTGGCTGGATGGCCAGGCCCAGAGATTGGTGGTGAGTGGAGTTAAATCTAGCTGAGGCTAGGGGTGTTTACCAGGGCTCAATATTGTGTCCAGTCCTATTTAATATTTTTATTGACAACCTGGAGAGGAGGATTGAGTGCACCCTCAGTCAGTTTGCAGATGACATCAGGTTGGGCAGGACTATCATTCTGCTGGAGGGAAAGAAGACTCCACAGAGTGATCTGAACAGGCTGGATAGATGAGCCAAGGCCAACTGTGCAAGGTTCAATATGGCAAAGTGCTTGGTCCTGCACTTTAGTCACAAGAACCCATACAGCACTACAGGCTTGGGGAAAAGCAGTTGGAAAGAAGCTCTGCAGAAAAGGACCTGTACTAAGCACTGGTGAGGCTGCACCTCGAATCCTGTGTTCAGTTTTGGGCCACTCAGTACAAGGAAAACATTGATGTGCTGGAGCACAAGTCTTATGAGGAGCAACTGAGAAAGCTATGGGTGTTTAGCTTGGAGAAAAGGAGGTTCAGGGGACATTATCATTCTCTATACCTACATGAAAGGAGGTTGTAGGGAGGTGGAGTTGGTCTGTTCTCCCAGATAACAGGCAACAGGACAAGACAAAACAGCCTCAAGCTGGACTAGGGGAGGTTTGGATCAGATATTAGGAAAAATTTCTCACCAAAAGGGTAGTCCAAGTACTGGACAGGTTGCACAGGGAAGTGGTGGAGTCACCATCCCTGGAGCTATTTAAAAGATGTGTAAATATGGCACTTAATGACATGGGTTAGTGGTGAGCTTGGCAGTGTTAGGTTAGCAGTTGGACTCGGTATTAAAGGTTTTTTCCAACCTGAACAAGTCTATGGGGAAATTTCCTATAGTAAAAATTATAGTTATCTCATGTAGCTAGAAGGACTTAAAGTCTTTTCCAGGGCACTGGACTATTATATAAACTAACATGTATATCCAGTCTTTGTTTTCTTTTTTTTTTTTTTTTCCCAATGCATTGATATTATAAAGCAGCAGAGACTGCAGGAATTATCCATATTGATTATGCTACTTGGGTCTGATGTTTTTCTGCATTTTATAAGCACATAAAGTATGAACAGTTTTGAAAAAATACCTGCCCTGAGGTTGAGATTGTTTCAGAAGTCTGTTCAGCCAGTAGTTGGCTCACATTTACCTTTACATACATAGCGGACATTTTTTTTTTTTTACTTTTCTGAAATTTGGTATTTACATAGCAATCTTTAGGGACCATTGCATAGGGAGAAGATACACAAAACACTTGGGTAGTTAATTCTTACATACAAACCTAACTTCATATTGATTAAAAAGGAAATTTAGCACCTGCCTACAAGTTAAGCAGTTGAATAGTTTTATAAGTCTTATCCTGGGTCCTCTACAAGTAAAACACCTAAAGTTGAGAAAGACTATGGTCTGTGACTAAGGTCACAGAGCAGGTTAGTATCAGACAGAAATGAAGTGAGGTCTTGAATTCCCAACCCTTGGTCCTTCCCGGACTGAAACGGTGAATGTCTTTAATACTTCAACAAATGTCAAATCCTTTCCAAACCTTTCTATATTTTTGATATAAAGGAAGTAGAGTGCAATGAAATTCAGTAACTAATCCTACAGTGTAGGGAGGGAGGTTGAGTACATTTTTGTTTTCTTAAACTGTCAACTTTTAATTTTACTTTATAGCCACTGGCATCTTGCCATTATAAGCACAGAGAATAGGAGCATTCAGTGTATATCACTGTTAGTATTTTTTGTAATGCATTTCTCATCTTTTTTCTCTTGATACTTACCTAACCTCTTCAGCCTCTTCATGTTAAACACGAGTAATTTTTGTTGCTTCAGATTGACTCTGTTCTTGCTATATCTTTCTCTCAGTGATCAGAACTGAACACATTATTCAAGTGGTGTCACACCATTGATCTATACACCACAACATATTTGTTATAAAGCTCACACTGTAGTATCATTAGATGTATTTTCAATACAGATGCTTTCTCTACCCTATCCCTCAACATTGCTTAACATTGTGTTTGCTTTCGTGTTTATTGTTGCACACTAAAGCAGATTTTCACCAAGCTGTCCACAGTGACATCCAGGCATATTTCCTCTAGGTACAGTTAATTTAAAACCCAGCAATATGTATGAATAGCTCAAATTGTTTTTTTTCCTGTGTGCACTACGTTTCATCTGTCAGCAATGAATCGCTTGTCATTATGCTGCCTATTAGCTCAGTGAGGTGCCAAAGAAGTTTCTTGTAATCTCTACAAACCTAAGCAGAAATGAGCTTCTTCCACGTCTTATTCTCTTTTTAAAATACTCATAACTGTATTAAATTTTCGTTAAAAAAATGTTAGTGGGGGGCATTTTCAGAAGCTGTTAAACAGTCTGAAATCACACCATGTTTTCGCCATCCTGACTAATATTTTATAACAAATTTCTAAGAGAGTAAAAGGGCACTGCTTTTAAGCAAAGAAGTCCTTCTTGTTTCTTGTATACCCTTAAGTTTTAAGAGGTTTTTTTTTACTTTCAAGTACATTGTGGATGTTTTATTGCAAAATTCTGCCTAGTGAGTTTTACTCATATTGTTACTGGGAAGTATTTTTTATTTTTAATATTTCAATCCTCATTTTGCCATGGTGTTGACAGAATAGAATCAGTGGCAAAAACAGATCCATAGAGCTAAATGCAATCTTCAGTCCATAATCTAAGTGGCCTGAATAGGGTTATAGATTTCATTCCCTGAAATGTGAATGAAGGGGAAAAAAACCAAACTGTTGATGCTGTAGACCTTCTTCCACAAGTTTAAAGTCTATGTTCTCATGGACCCAGTATATACAGTATTTTTGCTGGATTAACGTAGTTAATACTCAGCCATTTCTGCTGACAGGATCTCCTAGGACAGCATGATACGTAAAGCTCTTATGCACAGCTCTACAGAACACAGGGGCAAACATTTTTTCCTGCTGTATGTCAGTACTAAAGTTTTTCAAGCCCTTCAGATGAGGGGATAGTCCAGTTTAGCAGATTTCTCTTTCAAAAGTTTTTTTCCCTTTAAAAAGAATAATTTAGTAATTTGCCTCCAAACCCTTTCCATGAGCGTCATGCTGTCATTTTGATGTTTCTGTTCCAAGATCAAAACGTAAACAGGTAAAATTCATAAGTAATATCTTGACATGTGTATTCTATTCATTATAACAATTAAATTTACAGAAATAAGGAATATGCTCCTGAGAATAAGCTTCCTGAAGTTTTACTTGGGCTGGAGCCAAAACATTTCAGGTTTAGTAATCAGGAGTATTATTTAGAAGTGAAATTGCTAGATATCAGATTTTGGGAAAGGTACAATTAGCATCAAGTCTTGTTGCACAGCAATTCATTGGAGGGAACATACCCTGTATTACTTGCTCATATTCACAATAATAATTAAAATACAAAACAAATCTCTGGTTAAGGGAGTTTAGCTTTGATAAAATGTTTTGAAAATGCTGTTTGGGATTACTCCACGTAAAGAAAAGTGAGAAATACTCTCCACTTTATTTCTAGGTTAGCATACTATTGTGCAGCTTCAAAAAGATTTTGAGCACTTTATAGGCTTTTAAGTCTGTCACCGTTAAAACTGATTATTCCTATGAATGGGATACCCCTCTTATTGATCTTGAACTTCTGAGTGACAAGAACAGTTCTCGAACCACTGTGCGGCAGTTCCTCACAAAATACACTCTCACAGAAAGGATCATTTTCAACTAAAACTGTTTTTACAAAGAAACAAAAGCAGCAGCAGCAAGGAGATATGAACTACTTATTTTCCCTTTGCCTACTTGGAGCCTAAGATTTTGCAGATGCTTATACCTATAGTACTGCATGTACGCAAGCATGCCTGCACACATCTGAATAGGAACTGACTCATAAGTAACAAAATTCTTCCTCTTCTCTTGCAAGTGCAATTTTCATCCTGGGTATGTCCATATTATTTGTATGCAACATTGTAGGCAACTGCATCACCTTGTGTTTGTTTGCAAATAAATGAACAGGGATATCACTCCTTGAAACTACACTATTGCACATGCACCTATTCTTCAATATTAAGTTGAGCTGTATGTATTCCATTATGTTATTTTATCCACAACAGAGATCAGTCTAAAATTAATGAAAATAAGCCTGGAGTTGAACAGGAATCCATAGATGTCATCTAGCAGTCAAAAAGGATGATGTTGATGTTAAAAAAGTGGTCTTAGGAACCAGTACTCAAACATACAAACTTCTCACTGGCTATTGCTGACTTGGACCTATTCTGAAAGGCATCTTTTCTGAGACACACCTCTTCATGAACAATGAGGAAAAACATAAGGCAATCTAAATGTATTAATGGAGAGAAAACAGCTGGTGGCACTGAAAGCCTCCAAGAAAAAGGCAGTAGAAGGGGTTTTTTTTATGTTTTTAAAAAGAATTTCAACTGCTTAGAAGGGGATAAGAAGGGTAAAAACAGTTCTCAGCAGCACCACCTGATTATTTATTTTTGATACCCACTCATCTGGTTTTTATTTAGACATGTTTTAAGAGAATTCTTAAAGCAGTTTGAGTTTTATCTGTTTTGTTGGTTGTTTTTTGTTTGGGGGTTGAGGTTTTATTAATACTGCCACTGGACAGTGATACTGCATCAATAAGCATGTCTTAAGTCCCTACATTAAAATGAAATTATTATGTTTTGGAAATGAAGCGAGTTTAACACTCCTTAAGTTCTCCAAATAAAGGTGGCAGTAATGGTAAAACTTCAACACTACAGAGGTCACTGGAAAATTTTCTAAATAAATATCACTTAACAAACAGATATTATTACAGTAACATATCACTTAGTCTGAAACCAGTCTTATGGTTCTTTCTGTTATACAGATACCATTATTATACATGTCTCTCCCCCCAGATTCTGATGATACCAGAAATCTAGGCTGGTAACAGCTGGAATGAATACATGAAGGAGCAATAAAAGAATTAGATTATTTATATAGCTAAGTATTTTTAATACATAGAGAGAGAGTGATATTCTCTTTTACTAATTCCATTGTAAACTGTTTCATAAATAAGTGAAATCCAGACAGTACACTTATCATTACAGGGTTTAGCATTGCTTTGTAAACTGTATTATACTGAAAACTGTTTTTTACTTCAATTATGATGGCAAAATTGCTACAGTCACAATTCTGTTTCAGGGAAAAGAATGGTAGAGGAACGTTCCATTAAGAGACATTAATTTCATAACAGAAATCCGTAGATATCCTATTTCCTACCACAAAATTTTGGGAAAATTAATTCTTATCCAGCAGTTCATACAGCTTCTTGATTTCAAAGCCTGTAAAGGCTATTAAAGTAATCTAGCTAATAGCACAATAGACTTCTTGGTGCAAGTATAAATGCCCATTATATCTTCAATTTATTCTTTGCTCTCAGTAATCCTCCAGTAAATCACACTCAAAAATAAAAAAATAAATCTTAAAAATGCTGATATTTTCTGAATCACTATGAGTAAGCAATCAGCAAAAGAATATGTTTTCCTTTCTGTTTTGATTTTTTTTCTTTTTAGGCAAAGGATTGTTTTTTGCCTAGTTTTGCAACAGATTTAAAACATCTAAGTTTGAGAAACAGTACCTTCCTCTGAATGTAGGCATCACCCAATATGTTTTTTCCTTTGAAAAGTCAAATGTTAGAACACAAATAAATTGCACCATGTGCTATCAGTGATGAAGTCAAAGGAAAATGTGTTTCCACTTCAAAATACTGAAGTATTCTCTACATTTCCCACCTTCAATAGCAACATAAAAATTTTCTGATAAAAGTTTAAGAACAGAACTGCAATGTCTTCTTAGTGAGGAGTTATTCTGGTTGCATACATACTGTACATGCTATTGAAAGTTTTTCATAATAGAAGACCATGCACTTTCATGTAATTCTTAATTAGAAGATTACTACAACTGAATTATTTAAAATCAAGCCTTTGTTATCAGCATCAGTTTTAGACAGAAGCTGAGAATCATTTGTGAGCTGTGGCAGACCCAGACTGTTCAAAGCAATTGCTGTTCAGCATGAAAGCTGCAATGGAGGTCACAGAACAGGTCAGGAGGAAAGATAGTGTATCGATTTCACACCAGGAATAGAGGCGAAGCGAGGGCCCGCTGTTGCTGCATGTGATGTATTTCACTTCAGTTTAAGGCACATTTCATTCCAATTCAAGAGGGGGTGGGGTGCAAAGGGTGAGTGGATTTCACACTGAATCATGATGAATTCTGGACTTGTGTATTCCAGTAAATATCTCCTTCCTGACATTAAGTATTTCTATAGCAGAGTGAATACAATGGAAATTAGACAGCAAACAGATATTAGAAGAGCACTCCTGGGAAAGGAAAAAAATAAAAAAGCAAAACGCAACCCCCCAGAAACCTCCCACCAAAATCTATATATGATTAGGTCTATTGCCTCCTGGCTTAGTATATACAAATATTGTCTCAAACCCAGAAAACTGTTACAGGCAAAAGAAACTGTACGTTGTTCCGATACTCATGTTGCTGAAGACAATAGTACGTGATATTCTAATCTTTTATTAAGCATCTTTAAGCCACATAAACATAAGCCAAACAGCTTCAGAACCTAAAGAGCAGAAAGTCTGTTCACACAAACCTTCCAGCTACACACACACAAAGGCATGCTCGCTGCAAAGGGAATGCAACTCCTGACAAAATATTTTCAATGCATCAGTATAATAGATATACAAAAAGGTGGTGCACAACTGTATTTTACTTCATTTTATTTTCAAACTGATATTCCAACTAACCCTGACTTCTCCAGCAGAGGATATTAGCAACTCTCCCTAACTGTTTTATGGAACAGTGTTGATTATTCATATTTCATAGCCCTGTAGTAGTGGTCAGCTTCTGCCCCACCTTCTTTCTTAATAACTAATTAACTAACTAACTAAAAACATCAGTTCTAATGAGTAAAGCATTGAACATAAGTAGAGGAATATTTCTCAAGTTACTTGGATAACAGACTAGCCTTGTTCAATTTTTTTTCCAGCACCAAGAAACTGAATTTCCAGTAGTTTTGCCCAGTATGCTGTAAAAGTGTCAACTCCTAAACTGCTATGATCACATACAGAGTAATGGTAAAATGCTAAGACTTTTATGGATAAAGTGCTCCCTCCCTTCCCCAATGTTACTTTGCATAATTTGTTCTCTGAAAAACTGCTCTTCTTTTGAAATGCTGACTCTGCTATTCTGCTTGTGACAACATTTTACAACTTTTCTAGATCTTTATACTGGCTCCGTAACACTAGCAAAATAGCCAGACACTGACATATTTCAGAACAAAAGACGACTGTATTTGAAACTGCACAGAGATTTCCTATTAAATTATTTATATTAGTTCACTTCCACGTCATTATTTCTTTTCAACTGTTCTAAGGCATCAATGTCAACTTCTTGAACCCTCTCATGAAAGCTTTGCTGTCATCAGGGTCTGTTTCAGCATCCTTAATTCCGCATAAGGAATCAGTTACCCAGCAAGTTTCCAATCACAAAGGGCCAGATGCTCCTCTCTGCTACATGCTGGAGCTGGGCAGACGGGCCCCTCACTAAGTCTGAGGAGGGCAAAAGGTGGCCGTGCAGAGTCTGTGGGTGTGTGCATACATGTGTACTACTGGCCTGCCACAAAACAGCTGAGACTGCTGTGCACGAAGAGAAAAAAAATTCAAACGGTGGCAATGATTAACAAACAAAGTGACAACCAGGTACTCCATGAAGAATGATCTACAAGGAAATGTCATTAACTTGCACTGCAAAATTCCATCATAGTTACCACTTCTCAATAATTCCTCAAACTTCGACGATGCTGTGCTGTATAAATGTATAGAAATCTTCCGCAGCCTTGAGTCAGGCTTCAGTGGATTAGCACCTGCTGCCTACAGACAAAGTCAAAACCCACTAATGCTATTTGATCTACAGACTCCTGCTGACACTGTGCATCATGCAATTCTTACCTCCTCTGATACATGGAGTATAGTTAAACTGCCTGTGATGGCTCCTCTCAGCAACATCCAAAAGCATGGTGGTGCCTAGGATTGTTTCCTAAAGACCACAAACTGTAGAGTAGCTGCAGACACAGCTCCATGAGCAAAGGCCAAGAGGACTGGCATTTCTCTTGCCTCATGGTGCTAATATCCAGAACTATCTCTTCAACTAAGAATGGACAATATGAGCATCAAGACTCACATCTGTTACTGGACTCCCAGAGAGCACCGGTAGCCAAAATAAAGCCATTTTTCCATTTGCAGTCAGGCAAAGGATTGCTATTTTTTAATGGACAAGGATCTTAGCAAGAGAATAAATCATTAAGACCACTGCAGACTTAACACACAGTTTGAAAACAGCCTGCAAGCCACCCATATGGAACAGACTGTAAATCCCGAGCAGTTAAACAAAACCAAAACACAGTAATTCAACATAGTCCACAGTGACTGCCAGGCCTAATTTCAATTCCAAGCCTAATCAGAAGTTCAGTGCCCTCAGTGGCATGGGTCCCCACTGTTTTATACATCCTCACATTCCCCCTGAACACCAGCACAGCAGTTATGCTTATCTGGGGCACATCAGCTGATGCACAGGGAAAAATGAATAGCTGTGGGACTTGCTTTCATTACAGTTCAAGTTAAGCTGAAGGCTTGCACATGCCACAGAAAGGTTTGTGCCATGCACTGCTGTTGATATTCACAGCGCAGAAAAAAATATGTCCGGTGACACAGCAGTGCTGGGTTCCTCAGAGACACAGCACCAACAGCTATACCAGCTACGACCACATGCTCCATAGCTAGGGAAACGTGGCAGGAGCACCAATTGCACCACAAGCTGGAATGGTTACTGTGGCTGTGGGCTGGAGAAGTAGGAAACTGTTGCATTTCCCCAAATTTCTAGATCCTGGCATAATATTCTGTCATTCCATCAAAGTCCTCCAACTCCCCATTAATGGAAGTGACCTGTGCTGTCAAAAAAGAGTTCATTAAAAATTTAAAGAAACTTGAAATCTGAGTATTTTTTTCTCTTCAAGAGTGTGAGAGATGGGAATGAGAAAGAAGAGAGATAAGCAAAGGGGCTTGGGTTAAGTTCAATTAGCAGTAAAGCATGCTCTCTGGAAAGGTGTATGCATAAAATACAGGCCTCAGGGAATAACAGTGGTAAATAGACAAATTAAACATCAAGAGTCTTTCTAACCTCTCATATATATAATTTTTTTTTAATATTTACTGAGTGTAAAAAGATCAGCCTTAGACCCTTGCAATGAACATGATAAATGATTATATTGCGTGTTATATTGTGTTAACTAATACCAACCCCTCTCTGGAAAATGAAAAAAGAGCAATGCAAAAAAAACAAAACAAAAAACACACAAACAAACCCCACAACAAAATATACATGCTTTTAAGCAAAGCAAGCACGGCAGGTGGGTGTGTTCCAAGTAAACTGCGCCGCCATTTACCTTCTATATGGAAAAAACAACCTGAAAAAATGAAACTCAATCAAGTGCAAAGCAGTTAAATTGCATCTTCTACTTGTAAGATGCTTTTACCAAAACATTCAGCCACTTCAGCAACAATCTCATCCAAACTACAATATTTGGAGTAAATGGTGTGAATAGAAACTTTCAGTTCTACACTAGACATTTTCACTGATTGACCGAAAACACAGTGAGCTTCTGCACAGTCGACTTAATACCTAGCAAAGAAGTAAACGTGATAGAAACCACACCTTTACAACCCTCTATCTTAATTAATACCCCCTTTGGCTTCTGTTTTGCGTGGTAGGGTTTTTGTTTTTTAAAACAAGGATACCAAAACCCAACACATCTCAGTTATATAGAAATATAAAAGTCACACTGTTCTTTTGAGAATGAAAGAATTCCCCTCAGGGTCCTAACTACTACAGAAGAAGAAAATATACTCCCCTAAAGGCATAAGCAGCAAATATTTTTGGGAAATGTCCACAAATGTTTTTTTTTTTCCTACTAACCAATCACCTAAGCAAGAAAAGGTAACACTTTTAAACCTCACAAGTGTTACTCTTTTCAAAGAAGGACAAAAATCAGTTTTGGTTCTTTCAATTACCTGTTTCAGCTTTATTTGAGTCTGTTTTTTTCCACTGGCTTCCTAACCAGCATTCCATATTAAGCCATAAGACGGTTGTTGAAAAGTCAGCACTGAACTGAAAATAATAAAACACTGAAAAAAATCCACAAAACCCCCTACACCAATCACCACACCCCCTCAGATTCACATGTAAGCAACTCAAGTCCTGTAGCCTGACACTTTGCACTTCTTGTGGAGGATTACTAAGAACTATATGTAATTAACCATAGTTGCACATTACCTTTCTCACATAATCTATCTCTCTTAAAAAGGGAGAACCACCAGTATGGGTTCTTTCTGGTTTCTGATAACACTAAAAAACACGATCATAACTAAACTTCTGAGATTCCCACAGAGTACAAGTAGCAAGACAGTTCAGAACCAATATCAGAACAACCAATCACAAAGACGATGTCACAACTGCTGTCTGCTTGCTTAATGATGACTTTAAATGGATTCGTATTCTGTTAGACCGAAACACTCATGGATTTGATGTTTCAGAAAAAGGTCTTCAAGATAATGAATATTTTTAGTATTGACATTTATTGAAAGCATAGAGGGTACTATCAGTCCTTCCAATTCAGAGGGAATGAACACTTTAGCAATGTGTAATTCAAGAATGAGAAGGTTGAGAAGAATGGTTTTGAACAGACATTTCAGGTCTTCTAGTTTTAGAAGAGACATTTAAAAACAAAATGCTTTTTTGGATGCCTTAGCAGAAGGGAAAAAAAAAAAGGCAAAAAAAATTCTGAGAAGCAAGCAGTGTACTTTTTATGTGATATTAAAGAAAACAATGCTGTTTAAAAGAAAAAAGCAGAATGTCTTTCACATTTTATGTTCTAAGTAGGTTTAAGTACTGCCTATTACTTGTCAAGAATTCAATAGCAAATAGAAACTTTCCAGGTTGACGTGCTGGGGCAGACGAAGGTCATTCTTTAAAGCATTTGCTCCCTTGAGAGGAAAACCTGGAAGGATGCTGTTTGAGCAATTTATACCAGGCACAGCAAGTCATTAGATGTCTGTGCTCCAAGTCTGCCATGATCCCGATTCCACAGCCATATGTAGTTACCACGGTGGGAACCAGTTCTAAAAGCCAGTAGGTAAAAGGAGTGCAGAGGTGTGTATTTTCCTCTCAATGTACTGAGCATATATAGAAACTGTAACTCTTTCACGAAACAGCAAGACAGAAAAAAAGGTGCATTACACAGATGAACATCACACATAAGTGTTAAAAAAAGTAAATTTTCAATTTCAGAGCAGGAGATATGATTGTGGAGGGGAAAAGAAGGCGGCAATTTGCAGGTAGGAAAACATTCTTTCTGGTTACTGTTTTAATGAGAATTTTTCTCCTGATTCAGTTTTACTACAAAAGAAAAACTAAACAATAAGCAATCCCACAACATCTGTGAGTAAATACTATACTGTTCATTTTCTCTTTAAAAATCTTGAGAGAATCAAGAGATTTCTATTTTAAATAGCCAAAACAATACAATTCCTGAACTGTATTTTGTAAAGACTTGAAAACTCAGCATTTTTTGAAAATCCAGCCATCCAGAAGGAATACATGAGCTTGCAAATAGCTCCCTTTTCCAGGAGGAGGTTACAAAAGTATGCAACAGATGTCTACCTTTCAGATATATAGCAAGCAATACACAATACAGATTTGCTTATACATAACATGACCTTATTCCATTTATAAAGGCAGAATTTCAAGTCTAATATAGACCTACATGTTTAAAAAGAAACATAAATGAGTCTATTAAGTGCATACTCCTGATATGCATGTGACATGTAGCACTATCCAATGTTTACTTTTATTTTCTCTGCAGATTACAAATGACACACAAAACAAAAGCACGTTAACCAACAAGAACAGCATACAGACTAGTCCCACTCTTCCTTCTTTCAGTGCTTTAATGATCTAAGTTGACACTCATTCCTCTACTTGCTGTCCCCAAGGACAGCCCTGTCTCAGATGTCTCAGCCCAGCCAGATGACTTCTCATTTTATCATGGACTGCTTCACTAGCCTGTTCAGAGTCCTTCCTATGCCTCTGAGCCATACAAAAGGAAAGTTAATCCCTAAGTTTTTGTCCAATTTTATCCTTTCCACAAGAGCTGAATGGCTTTGTTTGTGCAGATTTACTGTGTGTCTGAAAAAGAGAAAGCTCAGGAGCAAAATGATGTGTGTATATATATTACTATTTTTAACTCTCAAACTCCCTTAAAGAATCTTTACATTTATATGCAAGCACAATATAAGTGACTTAATATTTTATGGCCTTTTCAAAATACTCTCATGTAACATCTGAACTTGTCCCTTTAGCTTAGGGAGCTATGTGAACAAATTTAATATACTCAGAGGGCATTCTGACTTTCTTGTAAGTTTGCATATCCCACTTCTCACATATTTTTGACACTGGGAAATACATCAAGCTAAAACTCCATGGGAAAAAAAAAATCACTTTACAGGACAAAAAAAGCAACCAGATTCACTAAGGTAAGCAAGAGTAGAAAAATCAAAACCCACCATCCTTAGCTGTACACTATCCAATAAGCTTCTGCAATAGCCTGTATTACAAAAGATACATGCTACTGTATTTTAAAATGGGGTAGAAGATACTCCCAATCTTGCTGTTTCTTAATTTTTGTACCCTACATTTACTTATCTCCATCCTAAAACTACCAATAGCAAAGAAAATATACCATGTCTAGAAATCAGTTTCCCTTTATAGCAAACATCAGTTCCATGTATAACTTCCAATGCTTTCCACTATAGGAAAGCATGAATGGTTTTGTCCACATGAAGATTATCCAATTACCTCTCTACCACTGAATAAAATAAACCATATATAGAACCAGTTTAAACCTTAGGACACACACAAAGGAAAGAAAAGTATGCTGACAACAAATGAGATTCTAACACACATATGAGCATTAAGACATGGACATTCAAATTTCTAACAGAAAATTGCCTTTTAAAAAGCCACTGCATTCCTATAGCCATATTCTTGGTCAAAGTTCCACTGAAATCAACAGCACAACACGTGCATTAAAGGAGGACCCACAACAAAGTCATCATTTGGTTAAAACAGAAAATTTACACCAAAATGCTAGCAACACATCATTCAGAGATTCTTACTTGAAAAAAACCTGAGAGGCCGCCAACATGTAATGAACTTATCTCAACTTCATCAAATGTCAGTGTGTATGTTTCACTTTTTTCTTTTACCTAAGCACACCCATGGCCAGAAAAGAATGTCTCTGGCATGTTTATTATGAGGTGTCTACACATGTAGAAGCAGTATGTATGCATATACACACATGCACCTTTAAAGCATTATTACAAGGCTTTCTTTCCAGTATTATTAGCAGCTGCTTGCATATATGTAACTTCTTGTCCAGAGTGACAGCTGTATTTTCGCCTGTTTTGACATTGAGTCTGATCTGGGTGAATAGCTCATATCCATTAAAGTGCTATTACAACACTGAATGACTGCCAAAATACTTCCTGATCAATTTTAAAAGCCAGCTAGCTGTCATCATCTAATCGCAACAGCAGAAAACAAATCTTTGGGGAATAAAACAAGATTTTAAAACATTTTTTAAAAGCAGGGTATTAAGTCTAAAACCTCCAAACTATTTATATAAAAATCACAAGCTGCAGCAATATCTAGGTAAAAATCTCTGCGCTTTGAAAGCCCATATACTTGTTACTGACAAGCATTCTAACGTAGTTTCTAAATTTACCTTTTCAACAATCTCTGGAGTTTGAACTCTTGCCATTACATAACTTAATAAAGCAGCACTGAAAACAATCACCACAGAGTGTGATTGTGCTCACCATTAAATTTAGTTCTATAAAATTTAAGACTGAATTCAATCATCTTTGTGTCTTTGGTTGAATGGCTGAAAACCAATGTGCAAGTTCAATTCCTTACTTCTGAATAGCTTTACAGTATGCATATTTTTAAGCTGCAGTACAAACATCATTTCAGACTTTCATTTATCAAGCATACTTGAAAGGTTATATAATTCAGAGACAGTTAAGACTGCTTGAAGAGAAGGCACAGTTGGCACAAGTTTGGCACAGCTTTCAAAGGGCCTGGAGCAGTGCTGTATTTGTAATACAGCACACTAAAAGAACCAAAAAATATGTTATAAGAAATTATATGTTCTATATGACATATGTCTAGCAAGTCAAACATGCAATGCTCACATGCACGCATGGTGACTACTCTATGTGTAGATGACTTTTTAATTTCTCCCCACTGCACTGTTTTCTCCCTGACTCTGTGCAGCTTGCTGCTTTGCTGTGTGGTCAGTCTACTTTGATCAGTGAAACACAGAACACCAAACACTGGAATGAAATATTGTTGCATCAAAATATAAATGCATGGAACGAGCTCAGAAAAAGTGGACCCACCATTTGCTCCACAAACACCCATGATATGGCTCAAAAAAGACACTGTGCACTTGTCATTAGAAATAAACCATAAATTAAAACAACTTTGAAGAGCTCCTGTATCTCTAACCTGGAGCTGACACGGTGTCAAAGAAGAAAAAAAACAAAACAAAACAAACTTTACACACACCCCAAAAAAACCCCCAAACCACCAACACACACATACATAGAAAAAGAAAAAAAAGAAGAAGAAAAAAAAAGGGGGGGGGGGGGGGGGGGGGAAAAACACACACACACACACAAAAAANCGGCACCAGCTGGCGGCTTCCAACTGCAGGGAAGGTCTGGGGAAAGGAGAAAAAAAAAAAAGAGGGGGGGGGGGGGGGGGAGTGGGAGGAAAAACACACACACACACACAAAAAACCCCACCAAACTGGACTCAGGATGTTTTTACACTTGGCAAGACTGTCAACACGGAGTTTTCCATCCAGATAGCTAACAGCAGAGTATGCTCTTTCTGTTCTAGTTCCCATGTAACTGAACTCTATGCTTATGAAGTTATAAAACCTAATTAAAAAGACAGTTGCAGTACTGCTTGCCAAAAATAATGCCATTTGACAGTTTACAATATAATAATTATTAAGAAATTTTGAGTATTATCCTAGCCAGGGTGCTCATGACAAAAACCTTTCTCTATGTAAAATGAGAAACTAGAGAATTAGAGAGGGTTCTACAGACACAAGTACAATATATATTTTATCAAAGAGTGATAATTCAGACATGAAAATGATGAATAAGTTGTGTGGAATGCGTGTCATAAGACCTTACTGGTCTTGGCAGCACGTCAAAAAAAGGAAAATGCATATGAAGGAACTTTGACAGTGACTCCTGGATTTAAGGGACAACAAAAACGTTTTCAGAGAAGTCACAGTGACGACATACGATTTAATAAAAGGAATCCCTTCACCTCAGGCTTTGGTTCAACCCAAACCAAGTGGACAGAATCTAAGTAAATAATGTCAAACTCATTAAAATAAAAATATAAATACAGTGAATTGTTCAGACATACACTTAAAAAATCCAATCACATTTGTTTTGTATATTGTAAACATTTAGATTTAAAACTAATTTTTGTTTTTGTCTTAGCTGTAGGAAGAGGAGATCTGACATGAAGTACTAACCAGCAGCATGTCAGCTCCAATAGAATATATGACTGTATTTTCATATTGTGGTTTATACGTTTGGTAGAGAGGATCTTAATTTCCAAGAAGAACTTCTGACTTTTTTTGAGAATAGTAATAACCTAAAGCTGGAGAATACCCTTTTTATATAGCAAGTGCCTAGAAGATTTGTGTCAATGTTAAAAAAAAAAAAAAAAAGAAGAATGTATTACATATTATTAATAGATCTATAAACTAGCTTATACATTTCATCTCATTTATAGGTCTGGTTTTATTAATAAAACATGCACGGTTAAAGTTTAGCTTAGAAGGATAGCATGTTGATTAACTGTTGGTAATTCTGGAAAATAGCACTAGTAATAAATAGGAGCTGCATTAATAACTACAGTGGGAAAGGACTACTGGGAATCTGCATATTTGCAAAAGGATTCTGAACAGCTAATATGTACAGATTGCTACAAAATATTGTGCATGAAAATAAACCTTGTCTTGTAACTTGACATCAGTAATGCTGCCTATTAAAAAAAAAATCATTATAATGTTTCCATAGTTTAAGGGTTCTCAAGATCTTATTCTGTTCTGCATAAAATTCTGCAGCTACCTTCTTTTAGTGTCAAAATTATCATATGTTTTCTGTCAATGTAATGTACACTAGAAAAAAAGAAATCATAAAAACTGACTAAGAAGCTGAAGAAAACTGATCTCTTTGCATCACATCAAGCAAAGCCAACCAGAATGGTCCAACTAAATAACAGAAATAAGATATGAAACTCAGCATAAACTGGCTAAGTCAGCTAGTTAACACTTATACTTTACTATTTAGAAAGGAAGACATGGACCACATCACAATGAACACCTCACTCCCAAACTGGCAGGTTCCCCAAAATAGACTGGCATGTTGCCACTATGTTTTATCTCAGCAGGAATACACAACAGGAAGAACACTACAAAAGACCACAACACGAAGGAGGGACAACAGGAGTCTACAATCCTGCTCTTCTTTGATATTTCCAGAGGAAAGAGGTCACCAATTAAGACACCCAAGTCATGTGAGTGATTTTAAAAAAAATAATAAATAAAAAAGATGATGAACCTTCCCTCTGCACACTCATATGTTCATGTCATCCAGCAGACAAGAATGCAGGGTGACATTTGACTCATGATGCCAAAACCTATCCTGATGTTACCTAATACAACTATGAAGTTACTGTTAAACTAATTTTAGACATGTTGTAAAGAGCATGAGTCTCACATATTTACAACTGTCTGCCAGAAGTGATCACTGTACTTAGGATACAAACCAGTTAATGGAAAACCCATCTAAACAACTGGTTTAGCAATTCCATTGCCAAGAAAGCTTCATGATGTAACACCCATCTCACAGGTATTGATTATGCACATATAATATTGTAGGGTAAATCTAGTATACTATTAATGACAATGGAGACGACTATGCTTTATTTGTATAGTGTTACAGGAAAAGTTGCTCATTACATCCAAACCTCAAGCCAACAGAACAGACCAGAGAAATATATGCAGTTCTGCAGCAGTTTGGCTAATGGTCATCACAAACATCATGTCAACTGTATGCTGATTTTTTTTTTTCCTTAAAAAAATTGAGCTTGTCACACAGTTCATGAGGGAGACAGCTAAGCCTTGGACTGCAAGTAAATCCACCAATACTAAAACCTCTCCCAGATGTGCAGCTGCTTTCTGCAGCACAGAGATATTTCTTAGCCTTTAAGCAATATGAAAATGAACTACCAACTGAAAAGAATAACTGTCATATGCTAATTTAACTAGCTGGAAAAAAAAGTCAGTGGAGAGTCAGGGAACTGTACATCCTACCAGGGACCTTTCACCCTTTGACTTTCTAGCTCACAATCTGGTTGTTCTGGAATGCTGACCTACATGTCAGCCATACAGAATCTGTGCCTAGGGTCTTCATCACAGAGATGCACAGCACAAAAGGCATGGTTGGGAAAGGAAACCTCCTTGTCTCTCACTCATAATCACATAGGATCTATATCCTCAGTGTTATCCACTTCCAGGGCAGCTCTGTCCTTCCAGTTTGGAATAAAAGCCCACCTCTCCCTGCAGCAGTCATCCCTTACTCATTTTCCTCCTGACTCATTCCACCCACAGGGCATTGCCTCAGCTAAAGGCAAGACTGGGAAGACAGAGACACAACTCAGCTGATAAAGCCAGGCACAACAGGGCACCCGACTGCTATCATAAACTGATATCAGGAATCAAAGTAACATCACATAGTTTTAGTACTATTTGGAATAATGTATTTTAGAATTAAGCATTTACAGAGGTGGTAGTGACTACAGTAATTCATCCCTGTCATTACACAGGAAATGTCTCCACCCATCACTGTTTCACTAACAAGGACAATGTAAAAGTCTGACATACAGTTGCACTTCACATTTATGAGTGTCATTCACAGGAGACTTGACTTTTTTTTTTCTTGGAATGTGTTCCATAGTATGCAAGAGGAACAAAGATAAGTTGGATAGCAAGCATAAAACTGTCTGACTTCAAGTCTGGTTTGGCACTACTGTACAGAATTTGGCATATTTTTTTCTATTCTTCCAGTTCTTTTTTCACCAAGAAATGGATATTGGCTATGATATCAAAATGGACCAACATCACTCTCTGTATGAATCCTTTCACTAAAAATGCCTTAACTTACCTGTCAGTCTGAATACATATAATTGACCAGGTCTCACAGAGCACTGTATAGTACTTTAGGAAAGAGGATACAACTGTAGGTGTCTGACAACACTACACTCCACAGCAACGTTTCCTAGCAATCTAAAAAAAGTACAGCTAACTTAAAGAACCAGATAAAATACAACATGGAAGGGGATGGGGGGGTAGGAGTGAGGAGGAGGGGCAAGCTGGTGTGAAGAAATCAGCCAGCACTTTGTACTGAAAGATATTAATTTCCAAAAGTTATGTCAGAAGCCATCTTTGAATTCACAAGTGATGCTAGCATTGTGTCTCAGCTCCCCAGAAATGGTTTGACCCCTAACAATTACATCTGAAGTGACTACCACAGGCAGATCTTTTTCTGAAAGCTCCAGACTGCTTCTTCTCAATGATGGTCCATAGCTTTAATAGAGTCCAGATTAGAGCAGGTCTAATGGCCATGCTGGAAGCTGGCAGACCAGCACTGTGCTCTCTGGCACTGGCACTCCTGTGGACCTCCGGTCTAACTTGACACAGACCAGAGAGAAAAATATGTGGAAGGTAAAAAAAAACAAGTTTGGGTTAGAATGTGCATACTTCCATACATGACCTGATGTCTGTAGCTGTAAAGCTGAAGATTCTCAATTGAGCTGTTTTTGTTAAAAATGACAACTGAGGCTCAGATTTGTATTCAAAATTTTCTGTATGGGACTGCTGTATGAACTACCAATCACTTGATATGCTGCTACGTGACTTACATCATGAACATGGCTAGACACAGTTACATGGATGTAACATTTAAACAGTACTGTAAGTACAGGAGCACCCTAAATGTGGGCTTGATATTTAGCAAGATAATTCAATTGTTGGGAATGCAAACCTATGAAAAAGGGAGATTATGACTGACTTCACAACTTTTAGCACTGGTACCTTATGTCTTTTCTATTAAGCTACATATAATTACATATAGCTACATATAATTACAAATACATTTGAAATTTGGAAGAGTTTTCTCCCAGAGGGACCTTGACATGCTTGAGAGGTGGGCTGATGGAAACCTCATCAAGTACAGCAAAGCAAAGTGCAAGGCCCTACACCTCGACAATCCCAGATACACCTACAGACTGGGTGGAGAATTTATTGAGGGCAGCCCAGCAGATAAAGACTCTGGGGTTGATGAAAAGCTCAATGCACTCCAGCGGTGTGTGCCTGCAGCCCAGAAAGCCAACTGTGTCCTGGGCTGCATCAAAAGGAGGGTGGCCAGCAGGTCAAAGGAGGTGATTGTCCCCCTCTACTCTGCTCTTTTGAGACTCCACCCAGAGTACTGCGTACAGTTCTGGTGCCACCAACATAAGATCATGAAACCGTTGGAGCAACTCCAGAGGAGAGCCACAAAGTTGCAAGAGGACTGGCACACCTCCCTCACAAAGATAGGCAGAGAAAGTTGGGGCTGTCCAGCCTGGAGAAAATAAGATTGCATGGAAACCCCATAGAAACCTTCTAGTATCTGAAGCAGATCTACCAGGAAGCCAGAGAGGGACTCTTCATTGAGAACTGTAGTGATAGGACAAAGAATAATGTGTACAAATTGAAAGAGAGGAAATTTAGGTTAGACATTAGGAAGAACATCTTTACTGTGAGGGTGATGAGATATTAGAATGGGTTGCCCAGGGAGGTTTTGGGTGCCCCAACCCTGGCAATGTTCAAAGCCAGGTTGGATAATGCCTTGAGAAAACCAGGCTAGTGGGAGGTGTCCCTATCCATGAGAGAGTGGGTTCGGACTAGATGATCTTTAAGGTCCCTTCCAACCCTTAACATGAAATGTTATTTAAGTTTCAAAGACAAGCAGGTTATAAAGATTTCAGATTTGTTGAATTGTTTTAGTTCCCTGAAAAATCAAGCACAACTTGGGGATTTTGGTTTTTTTTGTTTGTTTTGGGGATTTGCTGGTTTGGTTTGTTACACTCAAATTAAAGTTGCATATTACCATGGAACAAAATAGGAAGGCAGTCTAGACTCTCTCTGTACTGAAGTCTTGAAAGACTTCCAGTTACTGAAATAAAACAAAGTCTGTAAATATGAGCCAACATTTCAAAATCTATATAGGTGGAGTTAACAACTCCCTTTTCTACCTCCAGTCTAACTGGAATTTGTGTGCCTGATCTGACTCCATTACTGTTCTTATTCCTCATGCTGGCCATCCCGTCTTTAGACAAATATTTAATTGCCTCTCTGCTCTAAGCATTTAAGGTATTTGCATGTGTATTTTAGAAAGCCTATAAAGCAACATAAGTGGTAGTAATTCATGCCTCACAACTCCACTAACAATAGCCTAAAGTGGGAAAAAAAAAAAAATCAGTAGCAGTTANGAGGGACATCAAACAAAATATGCAGACTTCTTCATGAAACATGTCCCCTCATGGTTCACATAACTCTTCTGATACCTTCAAGCATATAACACGCAAAATGGTCTAACATCACTTATAAAAGAATCTAGCGGTAAATTACCACTGTATCTATTTCAGAGCTCCTTTTAGCGAGTCAGGTGTGGGCGAGCTTGTTGTTTCAATATGCCAAAATTGCCAGCAGAGAGGATTACCAAGAGTATCAAGTGAATGTAGTGGGTGTTGACTCCTAGAAAAAGAACTGTTAACACTTCAAAAGCACATCATGAAGCAATGAGACTTGGAAAAGTCCCTGCTCTCGCAGCTCTCTGAACCTCAACACCTGAACTTAACAACTTAGCAAAGCAATCATGACACATGACAATAGACACTACACTCAAAACTAAGTAATCAAAACTGGGTGTATAAATCCTTTGCAAAGTATCAGTTTGTTACAAGATAGAGTGGTTTTAACCAAAAGGAAAAAAAAATAAAAACAGAAAACGCTCATATGAAGTCATCCCAAGCATCAAAGGTGTATCCTTGCTGTAAATAAAGTTTTGTTTTTACAGAATTATAATTTCTCAATAACCTATTAACTTTGAGAAAAATCTATTTGGTACATAGAAGGTGAGATTTTCTTATTTGTCTCCAAACTATTACATGTTTTAGGATTCAATTAGTATAGATAAAAGTATAGTGAAGCTTACCCATGCATAGTTGCCATTTATGTGATATGCAGATGAAGAATATTTGTAGCAGTAAATAAATAAAATCATTAATAAACTGTCAGGCCATTCATAATAAAAAGGAGACATTAATTTTGCACTCTTAGCTTCAGACTGGATTGTTTTCCATATCTTGTTTGTATCCTTCTAACTAATTCTTTCACCACACCAAGACATGTATCAGTTGCTTCTGAACGATATTTTACAAAACTGAACGAAAAATGGAGCTAGACCAGTGTTTACACAAGAAATGCAGCTTATTACATTTGTTGCACTCCAAATAAATATTGATTTCAATCTAAGAATGCTATGAAAGGGTTTGCATCAATTACACCATACAGCACAGTCATGATGTAAGTTACCTAATTCCAGTGATGGACACAGCAAATCAATCATTCACATCCTCACAGCTTGGTGAGTCAGAGCCACCACTACTTACCTTTATCTGAACTTTTAAATACTGCATTCATTTTGGAGTGGCATTATAAAGGAAAAGGTTTACAATGAAAAAAATGTCAGCTAATCTGCCAAAAAACCTGCAGTAATTATAATTACGTCTATTCATGTCATGTGTGTTTTAATACATACACAAATGAGTAAAAGAGCCCTTAATGACAACAACATTATGAGGGGAGGTTTCCCTTTTGCATTATCTATTTATTCAACACAAAATTATTAGGCTATTGTGATAAAGCAGCTAGAGTACAATGACTTTCCTTTAATCACTAATTAAAATGCTGATTGCCTGTTGAGTGAGACGTGCAGTTATGGTCAAACACCAAGTCCTATTGTGTGATAACAGCTTGGGCTGGCCTTACAACTGGGTGGGGTTGAATCACTGCTAAGTAAACAAACCCTCTACGGCTGAAAAACACAATCCCTTCAGCTCAATAAAATCCTTAAGTAACTTTTAATTTTACAGCCTTAGACAAGCTAATATTGCAGAGCACAAAAGTTCAGAGATAAAGAGACCTACCAGGTGCTGGAATAAACAAGCAATTACACAGATTATAGGAGAGCAGTGCTGGGTCTGTATGAATTAATTTATTCAGTGTACAAGCTTGAGGTGGAAATTAATTTCATGGGGCCAAATTCAAAGGACCACTGGGACATTATTGGCTTCATCTATTCAACTTCAGAAGTACACTCAAATTACACCTCTGCAATCCCACTGATAGCACCCCAATGCCATCAGTGGGGTTTCACAGATATAGTCAGGAGAATCCACACACTCACATTTCTTTTACATACTTGATTTATTGCAAAATAAATTAAGTAAAATAAGATCTATTTATCTACAGTCCTGTATTCCATGTAATCATTTTAAATGGCAGTAAAAAAACCTACAAAATGCCACTGTTCACATTGGACACTATTTAACACATGATGTTTTGCTCCACGTATCAATGGTAAAAAAAAACACCTTCACATACACACACACAGAGGGTGTAGGACACGAGAAAATCAGCAACATGGTACTTGTCATTTACAAAAAAGACAGAATTATTTTTCAAGAGAGGGTAAAGTAAAAAATTTGTAATTAAACCAAAAGAAAGTAATAACTGATTCTAGTGTTATGATCTTAATTTTATGAGCTACCATTGTACAAACCTAAGGAGTGCTGCAGCATTTGGCACTTTCCAAAAAAAGGGGGGAATCCCTCACTTTATCCCAACTGTGGATATATGGATATATGGCTTGCTGATATTCTAAGAAATCAATTAAATCCATAAAGTTAACATGGCATAGAAGAAACAAATACACATCATTTGTCATACAGAAATTCATTCCTTTAAAAGGCCATTGGTTACTAATTTTAAACACCTCCATCTCATAAATAAGTGAGAACAAATTTGCTTTCTTCCAGTTCAACAGGTTTATTCTCTTACCAGAAAAATAATAATGTGCTGTTTAATGGACTAACCTTTATCATATTTCAAATAATCACATAAAGTTTGTGGTGTTTTGGCTGGTTTTGGTTTGTTGTTTGTTTTTTTTTTTTTTAAATACAAATTATAAGACATTATCTGGGCATATTATTTTCATAGTAGTATGTGTATACTCACCTGTTATGCATAACTTGAAGTTACTATTACAGAAACCTCAAATTAAGTGTTTTTTTAAAATTACTTTTAGTTGTGCACAATGTCACAAGGGCATGATTTTTAGCCCATAGCTACAAATATTGTAGCCCACAATGTTTTCCAAATCTCTTTTCAGTGAGTTGCCTTCTTCATATATACACACATATACATTCAATCAGTTCAACTTCCTCACAAAAATAACAGTATTTACAGAAAAAACCTTGACCACACCACAACAGCTCTTCACTTGCTGTCTCATTCCTCCCCCTTATCTGTAAAAAAACCCACTTCACCTTTCTGCAAGCAAAAAAGAGCATCTTTCAGCCTATTAATAGTTTTGCTGCTTTTCTGGCATTTGTCTATAGAAGAGAAACTTAAAATAATTCCTTTATGTTTCTGTTAAAATGTAAACTGTAGAGACATGTTTGCATTTGGGGTTGCTTCCTTCCCTTTTGCTTAATACAACTGAAACCAAAATTATTGTTCTGTCCATATGCAGCTGCTATTTGTATAATAAGTCATCTCACAGAAGAAAAAAAAGTTCATGTTCAGTGTTTGGAAGGCTCACACAAGAGGCACAAGTGTAGGGAGCTCTCCTTCCCTATTGTTGCTGTACAGAGGCCAGAGAACATCTTGCAGACTGTCAGCACTAGACATACAGAAGTAAATGTGTCAGACTATCTCCCACACCCTATGACTGTTATTACCAATTGCAACTGATGGCACGCTTCACTTCATTCTCTCCTGTTCAAATAAATACAACTACGGCTCTTCTTTTACACCACTGTGTTGCAAGACCAGCGTCAGGAAACTACAACTGGTATAACAACCAGGACCCAGCCTACAGCAAGTAAAATCCACCAGTTACCCAAGCCAATGGCTCTGCTCTCACTGCCTCTGTTGAGCCATACCACCTGTATCAGTGGGTATTCTATGTAACTAAAGATATAAAAGGACAGTGTCAAAATCAGCTGTAGGGGAAATCATCAAAATATTGTGGTTTCTAGCAAAAGTTTAAAAAAAGTTTTGTTTCTAGATTTCTGTAGACCGTGTGGTGATCTAGCCACCACAATACTTAATAAAAGGCACCACTATAGTAAAGGGATCACAATAATTTTGGACATAGGGCAACTTTTGATGACAGAATTGGTAGAAATATTTGAGAATGATGGATAAAACAGCTCAGGCCCTGATCTTCCACGAAGACGTATACCATTCTCTGAATCCCTGCCTATGTTTCTCAGGCTTTGCAGAAGAAGGAAATGGAGGTGGCATCCAAGTGCAAGACTAGAATCTAGAGCATAGGGTCTAAGGTTTTTTACTTCATAAGCAGTCAACAGAATTACAAAATTTGGGTTTATTCTTCAAAACTCCCTTAAGCTCACAGCTCAAATTCTTTTAACCCTTCCACTTAACACATTCAAATAACTTCCAGAGGTATCAGTTTCCTAACCACTGAACAAACACAAATTGAATGCAGTGACCCATCTTTCTAGACAGCACTGCTGCAGCTTTCTTTTGGTCACTATTACCCAGCTGTCATCAAAAAGCTTTCTCTCAGGTGGCTTGGCAAATATAGAAAGTTGATTTTTAAGAGTATATTGATTATTGAACATTTCACTTTTTAAAAACCATATCTTTCTTACATAAAGAGGAAGAGACTTTGCCTTATACACCAACAGCTATGCCCTGATCAGTGATCTCAGTGATTCAAAACTGAACTTGCAAAGATATCTGCCCACATTTTTAGAAACTTGCTATATTTGCAGTTTATGACTTCCATCTAGCTTTGGAATATGCAGGCACACAAAGAATACCAAAAGTTTAGGCAAATACATATGGATTCTCCACTGATACACAGAAACATTATGCTATAATTGCAAAGGACCACTTAAGATGATCTAATTACGCATGGAAAACTAACATCCGCTTAAGTGGAAACAAGGAACAATGAGAAACATTAGAATAAGATAAAAGAATGAACATAGGCATGATCGGATAATCTTCCTAAAAGCTGAGTGTATTAGGCCATAGAACAGCCTTGCAGGGTAGATGGCAGAAATCCACTAGCTTTTGATTATTATAACAGGGAAAAGCAGACTAGAAAATACACTGTGGAGATTCACTGTATATGGGCAGAAACACTGGATGACCCCACTGGTCTTTACCACTTTCAAATTCCATTATTGATTAGTCCTGAGCTTTATTTAATCTTTTCCAAAGCTTCATGCAGTAGTAAACCAGAGAACCAATTCATATCTAACAGCAAATATTTTTAATTCTGTTCCCAAGATCTTCATAAATATTCACTTTCTCACAAATCAAAACTGTTCTGTTTGTACCTACTCTAAATAACCTGACTGAGTACAACATCTCAGAAGACAAATATATCCAAATAGAAGCATATCATAAGACAAGTATGTTATAGCCAAACAGAAAGGAGCAGCAGATGCTCAGATGCAAGGGTGGCCTTTAGGATTTTAAACTCTATCGAAGAAAACAAGGGACATAGTAAGAGGGATCCTCTAGCATCATCTCCTAAGTCATGTTGTGCCATTAGCTGCAGAGAAGCCTTACAGGCTTTTCCTTTGTAAAAACAAACAAACAAACAAACAAAAAACCAAAACAAACCACAAACTAAACCAAAAAAAACAACACCACAAAAAATACCTGAAAGCCCGAACCCATGGGAAAGCACTTGTACTACACATGCAGTTTACATTTACATGCTACTCTGATGTCACAGTACATATAAATAGAATGTGATCAGCTTTATAATGCTAATATGAATATTGCATACTTGTGAAGTATCATGAACAAAATTAGCATTTCTGAGGAGTCTACACACCAGTACATAATTTAATGCTAACTTTATTAGCTGTTGAACAAAGCATAGACATGCACATCATTATATTTTCTTTTTATGAAGGAATGGATCAATAAAATGAGTCAGTCTGAGATGGTACTTATTACAAGGACTGGGAAGCACATCTAAATCAGTTCAAGAAGTTGTTGCCTTCTGTACGTTACTTGTACCCAGAAGTGATTTTGACCTTTCACAGTGTTTGAAACACACTTGTATGAGACTGAGAAAAAAAGATGTGGTTTTCTTCCATTTCCTTGTCCTATAACCCAACCTTTGTTTTTGTATTAACATGCCACACTAAGACTTAAATTCTGCTTGTTACCAACTGTCAGGACCCCAAGATGCTTTTTCTGCTAGATCATCTTCTCACCAAGTATTTAAAATGTTAGCATCACAAAGTTTAGCACTTCCCTTTAGTGAACTGTATATGTTTTATTTCCTCAATTTATCAGTATAATTTGGAATTCTAACACTATGCTTTAAAATGCACACAGACCTTCCCTTCTGAAAGTAGCTCTAGGTAAAAACTACAAATTAAATAAGTATTTCCTATTTCTTATCCAAGGCATCAGTGAAGAAAAATGTTACCAGGTCTTGAAGGTATCCCACCACATCTACAGCGAAACAGTGCTCACGCTGCTCAGTTGAGGGCATCAGTTTGGTACCTGTGTAAGAATTCTTGGCTATCTGTTTGATCATGACTTTTCTCTCAATCATCAACTCAACCCCATTTATGGTAATTTCATCAGCATCATCTTTATCATAGAACAGCTGAAGAAAGAATGTCAAAACAAAGATATTCACCAAAAGCTAGAATTTTACTAAAATATATGTCACATTTTGTTTCTCTGCTTCCTATAATGTGTGCTGATACTATTACTGCAGGTAGACTTGTTGACACTATGTTTATTGAAGAAGTGATGTTGACTTCCAGATATTTATGAGCAATGCGTTCTTTTCCAATAGCTGAAGTTTGCTGACTGCTCTATTGGCTGGGTCAATAAGGTTTAAAGTTTAGCCATCAACGTGCTTGTAGCAAGCATGGGTAGAGTCCTTCTCAAATCTCCGTTCGTGAAGCCTAGCCATGATGATGAAGGTTTAAAGAGAAGAATGGCTGAGAAAACAGTACTCAGAGACACCTTCTTCAGGAGACCAATGAAATGCCTCAACAACAATTTCTGATAAGGAAAGAAAGACACTGCCAGAGGAGCCTCCTGACTCCACGAGGAGCCTGGAATTATTTCTAGTCACTATTTGAGGACTGGAGTCTTAACTTAGGCATCTAACTCATGTGTTGAATCGAGCACAGCTCTACACCTGCTAGTATGCTAGGAATCTTACCAGTTCTCCAACTTTTCATAGATGATGCTGTCAGATATATTAGCTACCTGACCAGTTCTCAATTACTCTTGAATATCATTAGTTGTTAAATCAGAACAAAACAAAAAAAAAATCCCACACTGCAACCCTGCTTACCTAGGTATTTTTCATGCCTTTGTTTTTTATACAGATGGTTGAGTTTCTCAAACTTTGGCATAGATGTTAACAGTAAGAAATCTCATGTTCATTAATACTTCCAATGAAAATTAAGAAGCAAGAAGTTAACAAATTATTCTAAGAATGCCAAGGCATCTATTGGTTTCTTACATACACACTAAGCAATTAGAAAGCCCTTTTTTCTCATTCTTCCTTTCTCAGTGCTTTGTTTCTTATATTTGAATTCCACTTTGTGCCCAAGTCTTTCAGAGTTTATCTCCATTTGTCCAAACCATTCTTTTATGATCATCCATAACAAATTGACCCCGTTTCAGCTTTTGACAACATCCCTCAAGTTTTAGGTCACTAAAGAGCTCACGTTTAGTTAAACTAGACTTATGTGAAACTTTATTTCTTTGCACTAGGAAAGCTACTGTTTAGCCCTTTTGAATGTTTCACTAAAGAACTGCCTACTGCCTTTAAATCACTTTGCCATGCACTTGCTTCCTACAGAAAGCTACCGACTAATTTTCCAAGTTTAACAAACTGCACTTTCTTGAATCCTACCATCATTAATAATAGGATGCATTACATCTGAAAGCTGCACAAACTGTCAAATTATCTGACAGCCAGAAATGCAATGGGAATATTAGTCAAAAACCTGAAAACTAGCCAAAGGGTAGCCACGGAAATGCTAGAGACTGGAAAATAGGGCCAAGCAACTGGCAGGAGAGAATTAGAGAACTGTCAAGGTTGGAAAAAAACCTTTAAGCGAAATTACTTGAAAGTCACATAAGAAATAGTGACAATATAAAAAAGATACAAAGCTATTAGAAAGCCTCCAAAGGAGGGCAATGAAGATGGTGAGGGGCTTTGAGGGGAAGCCAGAAAAGGAGCAGCTGAGATCACTTGGTCTGTTCAGTCTGGAGAAGAGGAGACTGAGGAGAGATCTCATAGCAGTCTACAACTTCTTCATGAAGGGAAGAAAAGGGGCAGACTCCGATCTCTTCTCTTTGGTGAACAGTGAAAGGACCTGATTAATTTGTCTAAAGTTATGCCAGGAGAGGTTCAGACTTCATATTATGAGAAGGTTCTTCATCCAGGGGGTGGCTGGGAACTGGAACAGGCTCCCCAGGGCAGTGGTCACAGCACCAAGCCTGACAGAGTTCAAGAAGCATTTGGACTACACTCTCAGGCACATGGTATGACTCTTGGGGATGGTTCTGTTCAGGGCCAGGAGTTTATGGGCCCCTTTCAACTCAGGGTTCCATAAAAGGCTGCACACTGCATACAGCCCCAAGACTTTGGTCCTGGATTGCACAGCAGTGGATTTTTGGACCTGTCAATTATGTTAATTTATGCAAATTAAATTAATTTCACCCTAAGAAAAGTCCTATTTCCTTGGCACTAAGCATAAGTAATTACCATTAGTGTCCATGAAAGTTATATGTCCTTGTTGAGAACGGATTAAGCAGTTTATAAATGCTTACTTGGAAGGAAGGAGGACAGAAGAGGAATAAACAACACAGGAGTTCTTGGGAAGGTAACATATTTGGGAAGGTGCTCAGAATAGATTATCCATAGTGTGCTGCTTCACTTGCAGCCATTTCATTTCCATATATTTCTGTTCCCAAGCTGCAGAAACTGAAAAACTTTCACTTTCGTGGTTTACCTTCTTCAGTTCTATGATACTCAAATGTTTTTGTGTTCTTAACCAGCGCTCTGGCAAACTTATCTCCTGACAGAACTGTGTAAAGAACAAGAAACTGCTTTGCCTACTGCAAAGTTCGTAATCACTAGTATTTGGGATACCCGATTTTCAAAGTTGTATCTATTCAATCAGAGAATAAAATGGTTTAGAAACCCCACTGAAAGAGCTTAAATTTCACATCCCAAGTAGTCTCACAAATAGCACCTTCTAAATCAGTAAGAATTCAATTTGCTTAAATAGTGATTGAAACTTTTGAATAGTTAATATGTTTGGGAAATATTTACAAATAATTCAGCATGAGAAAATCTGTTATGAATTAGTATTTGTTATTTATTGCCCCTTAGCTGCAAATAAAATAGCTTGGTCATAATAATAGTGTCATATGTCAGTTGCACACTAGATTAAACATCACTAAATTTTGAAATGCCTAAAAAAAAATTTTTGCAAAAGTTTCCATTTACTAATGCTCTAAATGTTAAACAATTCATAAGACCAGTCAATTTGAACAGCATAGTATGGATAAGACAGGCAGAGAGAATACAGCAAAGCCTGGTAGGGGATATTGCAAATAACTGAAACTAAAAGCCTCCCACAATTGTTGCATGGGTAGTCCAGGATGTAACAGATTTTTGCATCACTTTTATCAGTGGGAAGCTAGCCAGACCTGTGTATCAGTGGATGGAAGGCAGAACCATACCCTACTAGCTTCCAGGCTCCTCCACCTCTGTTTTTTAATTTAGTTTCCACTTACAGCAAGCTCTGCATCTGGCACACCCCTTCCCTATGCCAGAAGGCTCAAGCAGAACCCCACGTCAGAACCCCAAATAATACGGTACTGTATTTGGATAACTTTATTAATATTTTTAGTATAAAAAGAAATTAAATGTATATTTTGCTTATCTTTCATGGTATTTCAGTTTTAACTAAATATTAATAAATTGCAATGCTTTTGTTACCAGAAATAAACTTCAAAGCTCAAAATTTGCAGCAATATTAGCTTTTCCAATAACTTTGGCTAGTTTTCTCTATGCAAAACCCATTCTGGAAAAAAGAACAACATCAAGTCTTTTTCACAAAATGGAAAATCGTTTCTTTAAAGCCAGGATACTGTTAAGGTGTGTAAGGCTAGTCAGGTTACTAGTTTGTATTAGACATTAAGTATTTTAAGATGAATACTTCTCTAAGGGAAGAAACACTAAGCTGGTGCAACATTTTCATCTGCCAGAAGAAAGTAAATCTTTAAAATGTTTGTTACATTGCAAATGCCACTCTGGACTACACAGACAGAAAACATAGATTTCTGGTAACTGGATTAAAGGCCAAGGCCACAGCTTTATTGAAATACAGTAACTCACACTACAGAATTATCTGACAGCCAATAGTCCATGCAGCAGTAAATATTGAAAGCTCAAGGCAAAACACCACATACACTGGACCCCAAAGAAATGCAGTCCAGCCCTAATGACAAACTTCTAAGTCTACCAATACTGATGAAACTTGAACTCTTTTGTTTTGAGATATAAAAGGTGTGGCAATACCCGCATATGGCAATAAAACTTTCCTTTGCAGTGACTCTGCTGTCTTCTTACTGTACCAAAAAAACATTGGTGAAAGGCAGTTTTAACAAAAATAAAACCCAGAAAAATCAAAGGTATTTGACTGTGCTCCACCAAATCTATTCAGAGTACTGAATTCCTAGCATCTTTTCAAAGGTATTCAAGAACCTCTGTCATATTAGATAAGGTATAAATTACTTATTACTCAATTCAATTCATGTAAAAAGTGTGCGTATAATTTGTCACTGGAACCACCTATAAGTTTACGCATGTGCTAATACACCTTACTGAAAAAATAACTTTGCTGCTTGCTGATTTCTTACTTAATGTACTGTATATCTTGAGGCAGCCTAGCAAAATCACTTTAGTAATACTATACAAGGTCAATATTACACTTCTGTACTTCAAGGGTTGTAGATCTCTTTTAATGTAAATAAAAAAAAAAAAAAAACCTCATTCCTCACATCAAGTTGTTCCACTCCCAGCTCAGTACTTAAAATCAAGTCCATCAATGCTATTTGTCTCCTCCACAAGAGTATCACTTTGGAAGGAAAGGGAGCAATTCTAGCCTTTCTTCAAAAACATACATTTTAGTCTAAAATTTTGATTAGTTTTATAACTGAATAAGAAGCAGAACAAATGAAATTACCAAAAAAAAAAGTAAAAAATTGAAGCGTTATGCCCTCAGGCAACAATGCTGGGAAGAGCTATCTTGCCTGTCATTCATATTAGCTTGAACAAGATATTAACAAAATTTTGCTATATATTGTGGGTTTTATTTGTGCATACACAGATGAAACAAACAATACTTCAGTCCAAACATAAAATGGGAAGGGCAAACTTTGATCTTTAAGGTCCCTTCTAAACCAAGCCATTCTATGACTCTATGAACTTGAAATCCACAAATAGGAAGAAGAGTCACTAAACCCTGCTCAAAATCTACAGCATAGGATTGGTACATCCTCTGATTTAACTGGTATCTTCCCACAACCTTATGACTTATAGGTTCCTACTACATACTGTTGTCTACTAAAGTACATAAGCAAATAAAACGCTGGTCATTCTCAGTCACATATAGGTAATATACCAATAACTCTTTTCTCTTCCTGTAAAATGTTGTTCTCACAGAAAACTTGCATAGCTCCTGCTCTTTTTCAGGAAGATCTACAACCTACTGCAATGTTATTAGCATTTGAGAAACAAATTACTCTACATTCGTCAAAAGTGGTCAGCTGTGATCAGTTGATATAAAAAGGTCATAGGACCCAGAAGGAAAGAAAGCACAGGAGAAAAAGATTTTGCCATTTTGAGTTAGAAAGTCTGCTTCTGATTAACCCTTACACCAAGTTCAAAAGCTACATGAGAATTAACATGTTGTATTAGATTTCAGTTGTTTCTCCCTGCCAGGTAAGCGCTACATGTAAATCCATTAAGTCGTTGGAGTCTGAAACCTGTTAACTGAATGCTCAGCCAAAACAGGTGACAGAACAAAGTTCCTACTAATAAACTCAAATCATCCAGAAAGTGAGGCTTTGCTAATGAATTATAGTAATTAACTCTAGGGATTGGTCAGTGCTGGCAGACTACTGCTTGCTCTGAGCAATAGGAGACATATAAAATATGCATGTTCGTATGCCTAACTCTCTGTTCTTACAGGTTTTGGAGCAGTATCTCATCTCCCTGGAAGCTGACACTCTGAGGTAACATCAAGGGCTAGACAGGCCCCTGGCCCTGAAGTTCAACACTTGACCAATAGTCTGACTAGGATAGGCGTGAGAAATGTACTCATCAATTTCCACACCTAACTAAAAAAAATAGTGAGTCAGTGTAAATGTATCACTCATCTGAAGAGGTCAGCATCATTCCTATTTGCCATGATATTTATTTGACTGTAGCTAATTGCTGGAGGTCTGGGGTTAACAAATGAGCATAGGCTTATCCTACAGCTGAGATCACCATCAATACTTGAAATGCAACCATCTAAAGGAATATTATGGTCCAAATACAGAGTTGGCAAATATACAGTACCACCTCAGCCCCATATCACCTTTAATAATCCAAGTAGTATATAATTGTTTAATTTTCCTGGCCCAACTTACACCAGATAATAACAGAAACTGCCATCTAGCCAATTTAAATGAATAATAATAAAAATACCTGAGAACAAGTTAAAAAACAACAACAACCACCACCACACAAAATTCCAAAAACAGTAAAGCACTCCCCAGCCAGTGAACGCTTGCCTCAGATTGTGAGGAGAGTATGGTGACCAGGCCACCTCATAAAAGGACTATTTATACTACAGTGACCCAAGAAGTTGGATCCTTTGTGAAAGAAGAGTGATGCTGGAAGTCCCAGCATCACTTACAGCTCTGTGCATACACACTAGAGAAGAAATACTGCTGGAGATCCCAATCAGAACTCAAGGTGAACAGCAAACAGTGAAACCCAGGGGCTCTTTCCATAGAGAGAGGAGCTGATTTTTAACTCTGATGCTCCTCTTCCCCTTGCCACCACTGCCAATGACTGAGGCAGCTCAAATCCTGCCCTTCTACTTAGGACCCAGCTCTACCAGCAGCTCCAGCTTTGGATTTGTCCACACACTTGAATACCCATTCTTTTCCATTCCCTCCTGGTGGCTCTCCAACTCTTACTATGTACGTAGCAAGTAGTTTTCTCACCACTGTGAGCTGACGGCACTGCTGTCACTGCAGATCTTATTTAAACTCTGTAGCATGTCCATAGACTATTCCATCAGTCACTAGGATCAATTTTCCCTTCACAAGGGTGCACACAGGAAGAAAAGAGGTAGTGAGAAACCCAGGGCAGGTGTGCAGTCCCCACAGTCTTTGTACAAGCAGCACCTACGGGGTCACAGGAGTCAATTCCCATGCAGGTGGGGAACCCCATTTTTGGCTAAGGTGCTATACTTTAAAACGGACAGCACATTGTAAATGAAAAATTTCTGTTCTAGTATTTTGCTGTTCCTAGTAGGGGGAACCCTTCAATCTTTTTGCAACTGCTGTGAAGCTTAAACAGAGGAAATCCTACTTGGATTTCTTTTAAACCAAAATAACCTGCCAAAATATTCACGGGAAAAAGTTCATGATAGTGTTGTATTCTTTTCTGAACGCTTAATTTAGACAACTACCAGCAGATCCCTTCATGGACACAGCAAATTCTTAAACTCTCTATTTGAGTGAGCTTGCCTAAGGCATTAAGTTCAATCCACCATGTCGCACCTCAGTAACTCGACACACACTTGGAAATTCATACAGTCAGCTTCCCCAAGGGATTTGTTAAGTTTCACATACATTTAGTTGTGCAGTTGGCCTGTTCAAATTGATAAACTTGTTGCTCAGTGCTTGCAGATTTTGTCACTAGGAAAAATAAGTGTTGGAGTGGGGGAAGAGAGGCTACTACGTCTCAGTAATTTTTTTTTTTTAAAATAATTACACATGCATTAGTGCTTCTATCTCTTCTTGAGAGACATTTATTTTGCGGAAGAGACAGGCAGATACTCTGGTGATGGGCACATTCAAAATGCCACAGATAGACAAGATGAATGTCATTAATATGTGAAAAATGAATAGAGCAGATAGATACAAAAATACTATTCAATCCTATCAAATATAAAGGAATAATTCACCACATGAATATCCTGTGTATCTGAACAATACCCATATATAATATGCAGGCTACTGATAAAGACTTCAGCACTTAAACATTCTTACTTTTTAGTAGGTGAGCAGTGCATTGGAATCAATGAAATTATTCACTGGATTAGAGTTAAAGCATATATATTATTTTTACTTTTTTTGGTTGAAGGCTAATATGACCCACAAGTAACTATTAGACTACTTTTATAATGTTATACCATAATCATCAGGATGACATGTTATTACAGAGTAAAAGTAACTTCCCCCCACCCAAATGATGCTTATGGGTAAAAGAATTACTATTATTATAAGAATTACTAACCTATGGTATACAGCACGAAACAAACCAGTTCAACCCAGTGTCTGCGATGGCTTTTGTCTACACTGGCAAATGGAGCAGAAAAGCAGCAAGAAAGGCTGGCTGAACAAATAAGAAGCAAGAGCGTCCTCCTTTCCAGAAGGGTAACTTTATGGACATACAGCAAACAGAAAGCCTATGGTGCTGGCAGAGAAAACCAAGCAGAGTCACAGCATCAAACCAAAGGAATATATGACGTGTCTTTTCATCAGTCTTCAGAACACACAAATTAAAACTTTCTCTGTATCCTGCAGAGCTCCTCAATTACTTTTCATTACTATTGTGTGAGATAGAAAGTATTTAGTCCTCAGAGTGTAGCACAGATAGCATATCAGACTTCTCTTTCAGCTATAGAGTCATGTATTTTGATGACAACCCAAAAAGAAGCAATTACTTTCTCCATCTTTCCTCAGATGCCTTTGTTATAAAATACAAAAAGTCTTATTATCAGTCCTTGCACCTAAACTGTACAAGGATTGCAAATGATGAGATGAATTTACAAAGATGATGTGTTGCAATACCAATGACAGAACCACCTAAACGAACATCTTAGCTTTTTAGTTCTGCAGGGATCTGTGGTCTGCAGTTTGTGTTATACTCTTAAAAGTTACAGGTTTACAAACACTATGTGGCTGTGCTTGTGACCTGTCAGAAAGCTAAAGATTTACAATCACAGAGGTGGGAATCGCTGTCTCTTTTAAAGGAATCCAAAGTGTCACAACAGCCTTTTTTTTTTTTTTTCCAAATACATGTTAAAAAGATCAAGTTTATTCTTCAGTATATAAACTGAGTTTTTTTAACAGATAAAATAATGCCAACAGAAATACACGTATTTGCAAAAAGAGGTTAAAGATCATTTAACTTATAAAGACTTAATATAGCTAAGAGAAAATAAAGACACATATATCAAGAACACAAATCCTATAAAGTCAAGTGTTTAAAAAACAAATATCTATAAAATATGTATATATAGTTTCATGACAAGTTCTGAGGGAGAGATTACTTAAGGACCAGGACATGCAAATTGGTATATAGGTTCAACAAGATATGACTTAATCTTATTTGCAGAGGCAGTTATAATATCTGAGCTAGTAGACAAAATTGCATACACACAGGCCAGAATCAGGACTATCCCAGAAAACAACAACAAACCCCCAAACAACAACAATTAAAAAAAACAAACAAACAAGGGAAGGGAAAAAAAAAAAAAAAAAACCCAACACCAAAACACACCAAAACCCACCAAAATCCAAACCCCAACTCCCCAAAGACTTCACTGCCGGTTTTGGGCCCATGTTCTCAGCTTTTTCTAACTCACAAGTAAGGCAGAACAGGTTACAGAAGCTTTCATTCTGATTACCAGCACTCTACCTGACCTATGAAGAAACAGGACATCATCTTCAGCTGACTCAGTGATCAAAACTTCACAAGCAATGAATAGCTAAAGTTAGGGCAGCTACACTTTCTTCACACTTGAACATAATGATTGTCAGCTTGTGCAAGATAATCTATACTAAAGGGAAATCTCCTCTTGCTCAAGTTCAAAAGAGCCAAACAATAGGCCATCTGCAGTAACCTGTCTGTCTTCTGTAACTACACTACTGTGTGCTCTGCAACAAAGGTTTTATAGCTACTCAATGACATATTTAGTTTTCATTTGGGAAACGGCCATCTTTTTTTTTTCCCACTCCCACTTGCTATATTTTAAGATGCAAAGCTGTTTTACAGTTATAAATAACTGATAAAAGGAACAAACTTCTAAACATCTTGTAATTACTTTCTTGTCCTAATTTAACATTAGAGGATTGTTGTTATTCTGCCTAAAAGAATGAATGTATTGATAATAGCTTTGCAACCTAATATGAAACAAGTATAAAATGTTATTTGTATAGAATTTGTTTAATCCTTTCTTTCTATGGACACAATGTTCAGCTTGTCTTTCAAATACTGGGATTGGCAAATCAACTAATCCAAATGACAGTGATAGCTTAGTTAAACATACAGTACACGTGGGAGATAAAGGGGATCTTCCTCAAAAAAGAGTTATTTATGCAGTCCATTTCATAAAGAACTCCCTTAAGGTGGATATGAGCCACCTTTTCCAGGCAGAATGGGCTCTTCCACCAATATGCATGCATAGATTGAACAACCATGTGAAATGTACTTTGCACACTTGGGAAAAAAAACCTATGGGAGCTCTCATTTAGAATATAATGCAGTACCTGGTTAATCTACTCAATCTACTAATCTACCTGTAATTCTCTTTGGAAGCCACCTGTAGTTTGTTGCTAAATTGACAGTTTCTGTACTGCCTTTAAAAGAAGTAGTTGATTCTCCTCTTTGCAAATGTCATAGTTCTCAGACAACAGTGTGTTTGCTATCTTTAGTCATGTTCAGTTCTTCAGTGATTCTTCAACTCTTTCAGAATGAGACGAGTATAAACCAGAAAAGATCACCTACACTACTTATAAAGATCTATGATCAAGTTCAAGCCTTAACAAACAGGATTTTGAGTAAAGGTAAATTTTATCATAGTGAAATCCTCAATCACTAGTGGCCAATGAAAAACATCTTCATTAGTCACTACAGGAATGAAATAATTCCTACTGTTTATAACCCTACTCTAGTCCTACTATAACCCTATGGCCCTACTATTCTTATAACTAGTTATAGCACTTACTTTGATGAAGCCTTTGTTTGCTAGCAATTGGACTTCTCACACTGTAATTACAGACTGCACCTTGGAGTATTTGTTTGCAGAACTAGGCCTTTAAACTGCCAAATTCCTCCTATTAAGAAACATAATTTTTATCAAGTATCTGCTTAACTCTCACATAGGTGTTATTGGATTTTTTAATAGTACCCAACTTCTGAAAACAGAAATACACTTTTCTCAGTCACCAGGAGACAAACTAGACCGTGAATTCTCACCCTTCCTAATTTATTCAACACACTTTACTCCCCACACCTTAGCTCTAATGTCGTATTAAAAATTTCTGCATGTGCCATATTCTGTAGCAAAGGAATTCTGAGGAAGAAATCACAGCGTACAAAGACAGACCACTGTATTTTATGACAATACAGATGGTCAAAGCAAAGCACTACACAATTAATATTAGTATCCTCAGTGTTAAGCAATAAGGCAAAATTCCACCAAGGAGGAAGCAGAGAGAAATAAAGCAAAGTGACCTACCTACAGTCATTGGAACAAGTCCTGGCAGACTGAAGAGTGGAAGTCAGGAACACCAAACATCCCAATCCTGCATGCATTTTTTAGATCAACCATCTCTCTAGAAACATCCCCTAATAGCTCACAGTCAGCTCTGGAAGCCAGCAGTTTGGAGCCAAACCTACTGGTAGAATCCATCTGCTTAACAACAGGTGTTCCCTATACAATGGCCCTAATAATACCTTAGTTGGATAATCTTGCTTTGACTAGTTGTAACCTGATCCTATTGCATCACATACCCAACCTAGAGCTTGTATGCTGTTGTCTTCTCTACTGCTTGGTGCACAAGAAAAATAAGGCCAGGCTTAGCAACTTCCTTTGCCACACTGATATATGATGTACTTTCTGACCCCTGCAGCTGTTTCAAATCTGACTAAAATTAGACCAGACAGCAAATTCTTCAGTAAACTACAGGGTTACTGAACAAGCAGAGATGCAAGAAAGCAAAAGGAAACTAAAGCCATTTTTATGCACTGACTCCGTCCTCTACACAGTTGAGCTATAACCCATAAATTATGTTTACAGTTAAGCCATGAATTGATGCTCACCTTTTTCTGTGCTTTGTTTTTGTTCACTTCTAAAGTGGGAATAATAGTAGTGGACTATCTCCATGAGGACAATAAAAAAGGTGTTTATTACCATTTTAGCACCACTCTACAGTTCAGGTAGCACAGTGATACATATAAGAACACATGTACACATACAAACCTACATAGCATAAACTGGCTTGAAATCTCCAGATCTCCCTCCTAAATATTTTAAGATGAACTAAGAAAATACAGAAATAACAGAGTAAAAGTAGGTCTCATGCAGGAATTACCAGTTTTTATTTTTCTTTTAATTGTGCAGAGCAGGTGCAGTAAGTATCATTTCCCTCCTGCTGCTTGGCCCACCTGCTGTCTGCCTGATGCTTCTATCCTCACAACCTTAGTATTTATTTTCAATATGCAAACTTAAAGCTAATAATCTAATTCTTTTCATCTTTTTTTTTTTACCTCAGGTATATTCTAAGTATCTCCCCAACTAGCTCTGTGTATCAAATGTAACTTCATTATTCATTCATATTATGGTGAAAAGAAAACATACAGCAAAACTTCTTCATCTGAAATATGCTGTTGTACAGATGTGACTTGCTGCAGAGAGTCCACACAGAGGACATTATGGGCCTTTCTCTGTTTTGCTTCTCATGCATTGTGAGAAGCACAATCTCCGGCTGTCAGAGGTGAAAACGGGTGGTGTCTCATTTGGTGTGAGACATTGCATGGATTCACTGAATAGGTACCCAGTGTAGAAGGGCTGACAACTGCAGCAATAAAAGCCTCATGAGGTGTGTAATAAAAATAATAAAATACTGATAATAACAATAAATTTCAAGGTATAAGTCTTCTTGGTTTTGAGCCTATAAGGTTTTCAGTCTCGTTGAAGACTCTGATTAAAAGAAAAAAACACAAGCACAGGATGCTAGGGGATTTCAAGTAAAACACTGAGTCTCATTAACTCATAATTAGATGAGAGTTAGTAATATTGTAGCAAACCTTATCATGCAATTCTGTCTCCTCCTCGTTTTTCTTCCACAAGCTTTGTAAAAACACACTCTTTCACACAAATGTTTACTCTACAGAACTAGGCAAACCTAAATGGAAACTTGCATATCTGAAAAAAATCTGTAATTTCCTGGTTCCCTTCAGTGCTGCAGCTTGGCTGTTCCTCAGGTTGTTGGACACCTTGGTTCAGCTCTCCCCAGCTCACCTTGGCTCCTACTTTGAGGGTGCTGGGTAAGAAAGGTCCAGAGTAGGCAGCATACTCCCAGGAGGGGATGGAAGTGCCTCCCCACAGCCTACTGCTACAACAGCCATGCTTGCTCTCCGTTGAGTTAATGCTGCCACTTTGGGGATTTGTTCTCATTTTTCTGCTTAGATCACAGACCCTTACGTTGTTTTAATTTATTAAACAGAAATCTAAATTTATGGGACTCGTAATCAACACCAAAACCTAGATGACACCTGCAGCATATGGCCCATACCCACACAGCACAGCTGCACTGCAAAAAAGTCTCACTGACGATGGGGCCTGGCACCTCTCCCAGCTTCCAGTCTTTCATGCCTCCAGTGAAGGATATGGCTGACATCCGCATTTGTGAAATTCCTGCCACCACACACTCTCAAGGCCAGGGTCTGGACCACTATTCTGGCCCTACAAATCCAGGTTTTCACAGTAACGCACCAACGTTTTGATATGAAAGCATTTATATCTGATCATGTGAACTTAAGTTTTCCTTCTCACCTATGAACTGAAATGCATCTTAAGCCTCCTTTTCTCTGCAATAAGAAATCTATTGATCTGCGAAGAGAAATTATTCATTAACACTACAAGAAGTAATAAAATTTAAAGTTTCATGATTCTGGACAATGAGGTCCTTATATTTAGAACTGATACAATTCTTAATTCAAAACAGTTACTAATATCACTACTGTTTATTATACTTTTTTTGTTTAGAAGATATTTCCTTAAGCTACACCTATTTCTTTTGCTATTTTTAACACTTTTCCAATTCTTTCTTTGACTATCCCAAGCGCCAATGAAAATTATACTCTGCCAAAGAATATTGTAAAGGCTACTGTCCAAGCAATAACATATTTGTTATTGCTCAAGAAAAATAAACACTTTTATAGATGCATAAGTTGTGAGAGTAATTACTTTTGTTATCAATACTATATGAAAACTAAACTGAGGTCAACAAAATAAAAAGTAACAACTGACAATGAAAAAAACCGAGGCTTTTTGCACAAAGCAAATATATTTGCCACAGCTTTCTCCTACCTATAGTAATGTTGTAACTTTTCTATATGTATGTAGTTTTTATATTCTGATTCCAAATGTTTCAGTCTTTAAATGTGGCTACATGGATTCCAGCACACAACAGTACAACAGTTTTCTTTATTTTACTCTTCTGTTACACAGAGTATAATTTCATTATTTTAAAGAAAACCTTTCTATAAAATCCAATAAATCAATATTTCTTAAACATAAAAGTTTTCAGAAACATGATTTGCTCTGTTTCCTCCCTTAACTGGCTTTCTGTTTAGCATTAATTTTAAATGTACTGTTATTTCAGTCAACCAATACTTTTAAGCATGCTGAATAGTGTGGAACATTTCTTTATTCTGATGTCATGCAGAAAGCATTTTTCTCAGAAGACATCTTTTGTAGTTGTAACCAAAAGGCAAAAGAAACTGGAGATCTCAAAGGGTGGGGGGT
>VXAY01006268.1:717054-747883 GCA_013399855.1 Oxyruncus cristatus
GTTGGGGGGGTGGAGGAGGGGAAGGCTTAAACTCTCAATCCTGTCACTTCTAAAATGGCATTAAAACCACACATATTTTTGGCAGTGACCTCTTAAAATAGTCCCTTAAAAGCCAGTACTTCTTTGCCACATTCAAGGTATTATACATATTTTTACAGGTTTTGACTAAAAATTCCTTGCATTATTGTACTGTATCACAGGGAAGTTCGCTATAGTTTCATGAAAGACGTTTTCATTTCTGACTGGCATCTTCTCAATAGCAGGGGGCCCAGGCATACCGCTCTCTTCCAGGCAAACCTTTCTGCTCTTAAACAGTACAGCATTCATAACTTGCTTTCAGCACTGCAGGGCAGCTACACAAAAAAGTTTCTGCAACTAAATAGGTTACATCACAGAGAATTCCACTATTTGGCCAAGGTGTAAAATATAAATACACCCCTCACTCACTTCTGCACCTTACAAAAATGAAATAATATCTGTCTCAAAGACATGCATTTCCATACCACAGCCTGGTATGTTGTATTTTTTAATGTGTTTATGATGTATCATCACTCCAATTAAACACACGAAATGGACAAATCAACTACAGAAGAAAGGAAGCATGAAAAGGTCTCAACAGAATAAATGCATGTACTGGCAGTAACTTCTGTTTCTGCAAATACTGTGAATTTTCACTGTATGAAACTGTACTTCATGCTGAATGTGACTCTCTCTTTACTACCTCAGCTACCTTAGAGGTCTAGACATAAAGGGAAGGCATAATAAGGTAAAATTGCTTAAAATCATCAACATGATTCAGGAACAAGAACTCTTACAAGAAGCAAAGCTTGGTGATCCTAAGATAACTTATGAAATTATAATTAATAAAAATTTTGTATCATCATATGCTAGTCTACTGGAGCATTCCACCACGCTATAATTAGAGAAGGAAAAGAAAGCATTTTGCAAGTACTTTTAAAAATGCTCTTTTTTAAAAAGATGTTTATGTACTCAGAATCATAGAATCAAAGAATCATAGAATATCCTGAGTTGGAAGGGACCCACAAGGACTATCGAAGTCCAACTCCTGGTCTGGTGCTAGACCACCCCAAAGATCACACCATGTCCCCAGGAGTGTTGTCTAAATGCTTCTTGAACTCTGGCAGACTTGGTGCTGTGACCACTTCCCCGAGGAGTCTCTCCCAATGTCCAGCCACTTTCTGGATGAAGAACGCTTTCCTAATATCTAATTAGATCATTCCTGCTATCTAATTAGATATCTAATATCAGCCTCAACAAAGACATCATTGCACCAGGGAAAGTGTCACATGTTATCAGTGTAGAAGTATATACTACATATGCACAGATACATGTACATAGCCTATTTGAACTGTGAAGTTTCCAACCGTTGTTGGACAAGTAACAACACACAAGGTATGTAAACTTCTGTGTTCTGTAAATATACAAATAGAAACACATTGGCCTGTGCATCTTATTGTATGTTATTATTGGACGGAGCTGTTGGTCATTTTTATATATATACATGTATAATAAAATAATACATGGAAGATAAAAATGTTACTTTACCATTCATAATAAACACACACCTCTTTTTTTCCTGCATACCTACCAATAAATACACTGGCTGTAACATATTCTGCCAAAAACATACCATGTTTCAAGTAGACAAATGTCACATAGTTGTCGAAAAACTGCAATGTTAATACATGAAAAGCCTGGTTTCTATTATCTTTTCTGTAGAAATATCTCAAGAACACATTCTGCCAGAGGTAGGACTTGAGACAACCTTGTCTTTTCACATGTAATTTGGAACTGGCGACCAAGTTTTTTTCTGTGGAAAGAAGGGAAACCTGCTCCCAACAGTTCTTTAATAGTATATCAAGCTACATCATAGAATTGTTAGAGTTGGAAAGGACCTCTGGAGATCAACTTGTCCAACCCCCCTGCTGAGGCAGGGTCACCTAGAGCACGTTACACAGGAACATGTCCAGGTGCCTCCCTGTGCAGCCTGTTCCAGGGCTCTGCCACCCTCAATATAAAAAATTTCTTCCTCATGTTGAGATGGAACTTCTTATGTTTTAGTTTATGGCCACTGCTCCTTGTCCTGTCACTGGACGCGACTGAAAAAAGTCTGGTACCATCATCTTGACACCTGCCTTTGAGATATTAATACGCATTAACGAGATTACTCTCTCAGTCTTCTCTTCTCCAGACTGAACAGGCCCAGCTCCCGCAGTCTCCCCTCAAAAGAGAGATGGTCCAGATCCCTAATCATCTTCGTGGCTCTCTGCTGGACCCTTTCCAGTAGCTCCTTATCTTTCTTGTACTGAGGAGCCCAGAATTAGACATACTACTCCAGATGTGGATCACTATGGCTGAATACAGGGGGAGGATCACCTCCGTCGACCTGCGGGCCACTATCTTTCCAGTGCATCACAGGAGAATGATATCTATCACTTTAATACACTTTTCCAATGTACTAATGACAGAAACAAATGTGACTGTTAGCACCACTTAAAAGGAAAAATATTAAAAAATTTCTTCAAACATGGTATAATCTTATTACAGTTGCTTGGAATAATCATAAATGCTCTAATGGGAAAAAAGTGGTTTTCTACTTTTAATTTTTCTTTTACAGAGTCAGCACAGCTACAGGAGAGTACACTGGGTTCTGTTCTGGCTCATGCATCAGCAGAATTGGTAGCTAAGTACCAACTGTAGCATCCTCATTGTTGGTGATCCATGAACCAGAAAGAATATAGGTAGACTCAAATTCCAGGTTGAACTTATGGCACTGGCAGCCAAGAAAAGCCCCTTTTCACTTACTCGTTCCCCTCTTTGATTCTACAAAACAAACTAAATTATCCCAGGAAAGACAATCAGCTGCTTTGTGATAACAGATTTTTTTAAGTTAATTCTTTGCTTTAAAAATCAACAACAGCATGCACTGAATGCACACTGTTAGACTGTTGTCCATCACAAGTATTGTGCCGTGTGCTTATTGAAGAGCATTAAAGTACACAAGGAAAAAAAAAAAAAGAAAGCAGAACTGCTTCTGAAGGAAATCATGTTAAAAAACTTCAGAGGAGCAGTCCAATCAAGGGTTTCAAATGTGAAAATAATGTAAGATTCTCTACTGCTGAACAGACGAAGGCTAAACAAGGTAGTGTTTCTGCATGCTTTGAGTTGCTGTGGAGGAAAAAAAACCCAAACAAAGTAGCACAAACAGAAAAATAGACTGTTTTGTCTTTTAGTCATTCAGCTTTCTTAAAATTATTTAAGATTTAAAATTTAAATGCAGTGTGTAACACAGACATTTGATAATAGAAGGGAGTACACAGTACCACAAAAATTAAGCAATAATATTGTGTCCATAAATGTTTTGAGAAAATATACTATATACAATTTTAAGTGTTGCAACTCAATAGAATGAACTAGAACTATATGCAAAAGACAGCAAGTGTGTAAAGAAATGACTACTAGACAAACAGAGACATGTAACCATGACAAGTACTGCAGAACAGCTTTCATGCCCATTGGAAAGACAATGCTGAAAAGGATGTTTACTGCCCACACCCTTTAAAACAGAAAAAGAGAATGCATAAATTACTATGTATTTTTGTTTCATGAGGTATCTGGCATAAGCTCAATAATAACAGTTGTTTCCAGTCTCAGTGCTATATAGCCACTTAAATGACAGCACTAACACTTGGCAGTGCAAGTTCTTTATTTTCTTCTACCACTAGCCACCCCTAAAGTTTATCATTCTTCATATTTATAATATATCCACCAGGAAGAGAAATTCAATGTTGTTCATAATATTTTGAAAGAGACGCAGCTTCATGAATGATAGGAACCTTGGGGCATTTCAAATTGAATGCATTTTTAAAATCACTTTAAATTTCAAGTATTGACTGTAGCTAGACCTGCTTGCCTAAAGGTAATGCTCTGTATTACCATGCCATCTGGATTACATTTCCAGCCTCTCTATAGCTTCCCAAGCTGGCACAACCTGGGGTGAGACTAGTACCTCTTGTTATCATGCAAACACCACTTCAGCCGATTAAGGAGCAGCACTGTTCAGCTCTGAAGAGAATCTCATCCTCCTCACCAAGAAGGCTGTGTCTTTGAGCACAGAGAAAGGTTAAAAATAGGGTTGAAGTGGAGTATATCCTCAGGGCTCCATCAGGGACATGAAAGACAACCCCAGAAAGTATGTTATATGACAACAAAGACATCAAATAATTTTAGTGGAATAGCTGCCTTCTACCTCTACGAGTTTCCTGAGCATTTCCATATGCATACCATACCTTTTTCCCCTTCCATCACAAGATTTTGCATATAGCTCCTATATGCTATGAAACAGCTGCTACATTTCAATCTAGATAGCTAAATTACAATGGTGGATTAAGTTATTCACACATAATGGACCAATTACCAGGACCTTCTGTACTCAGTGAAAACCAAAACTACTCATAAGAGGGCATGTGTAGAAGCAAGCAGTTGGGTTCAAGTGTTGCTACTTAGTCCTGAAACTTCATATGATCTTGTGCACTCAGTCCTGGCAGGATGTTCAAAATTTAATTTACATTTAGGAATGAAGGAATTTGTTTCACTGCTCCCAGATAGTAGCTAAATATTCAAATTATTCTTATTAAAATGATAAATAATCTCTATGGGTAAATGTGTGGTATTTATAAGGAGATTCAAAGACGGTCCAGACACAGGAAACATTCCATATAGCTCTTGCCTACTTTCTGAAGAGAAACAAATAAATCCTAAATTTGAACTTCTTGTTGTAAAGCATTCAGGAATCCTTTAGAAAGAAAAGTGTAATCACACTAGATGCTATTGTAAAGGCAATGTTGTTACACTTAGGCTCACAGTACAAGCTTTGTATCTGATGATTTTAAAGCTTCATAGTGTGACTACTTGGCTTGAAATCTGATTTTCTCCATTAATGCAGTTATATACAAAAGAAAAATGACTTTCAGATTAAGGTAAGCAGCTGCATAGTGATAATGAGAGTAAAACCAGCATCTGTGGTTTTGTGCAAATCAGTATTAGTTCAAGAGTGGATGTTGATAAATAAATGGCTGAAAGGCTACATACTTCCTGGAATATAGAAAAAGCCAAAAAGGACAGTGCTAAAGTGCCTAAAAATGTGAAAGATATATACTGCTGAAAATTAAATTGAAATACATTTTCTAAATACCTTCCACAACATAAGTGGCCTGTATCTTCTTTCAAGACAGAGTATCAGTTTATTTCAAATTTAGAGATATTGGCCTTGATTCAAATTCATGGCAGTTATAGAAACCAATGTTCCATGGCTTGATTCAGGTGGCAAGCATTAAATCTTTTTCCTGCTGTCATGCAACAACAACTTTAATACAAATTAGCACTGCCAAACTCAGTTTCTTGAGCTCAGAAGTCCTTGATGCTACTCCCTGAATTTTATTCATACTTTCACACGAATTTTGCTTTGCTGAAATTGTTATAGCAGACAAGAAACAAAAAATTGCAATTTAATGACACTGGATTCAGTATTATTATTCATGACATTGTATAACATTTAACATGCAGCTCTTCATTATTTTTTTAACTGAGGTAAAGCTCAATCAAATCCATACACTATTTGTCGGATTTTTTTTAACATGTAAATTTGGTTTCTGTGAATCATATCTTCCCTTCAGACCAATTGTTTATGCTGAACCCAATCTCGTCAGTCAACAATAACTCACATTTTTCAAGCTACCGATTCGACTTTTACAATGGCCTTCTTGGAGTTCAAGACAAAACCATCCAAGCTTCAGAAAATACGAAGCAACAAACCAAAATAAAGGGGTTTTTTTCAGTTTTTCTACTCACCAGGAATATACAATTAACTAAACTTGACACTCCAGACAACTGAGAATGAGATCCAGAGGGTAGATCTGACTCAGAGAAAGCATATTTCCACTTAAGAAAGAACCCTCTGTTTCTCCAATCAGCCACTCCAGATTGATGGGCCCTTAATTGCAGAGTTCCACAAAAAGGGGTGGGAAATGCCAAGGAGTACCTAAGCCTTCTCAGTTTCCATTGCCATGCTCAAAAACCCCTGGCAAAAATTTGCATTTCAAGGAACGCCCAGTTCCAATTCCTTGCAACTCCCATAGAAGTAAACCAAAATCCAAAACCACTTCCTAGCGAAATTTCTGCCAAACCAGTCGACTCCCTGTAACTTTAAAATGAACAACTCATTCTATCTGAATTTAGATCTCAATTTACAGCCAGTCATGTTTAGGTTTGTTTTCAGTTTTTATGCTTATTTTACAAATAATTTACAATCCAGGAGTACCCAAAGATAACCAAGCTCTAGGCTGTAGTGTGCTGCCAATAAAATGGCATATAATGGTCAGTCCTGGTCAAGGGCTTAAAATGTGTGAAGACAAAGGAAGCAAAACAAACTAAAATAACATCCCTTTTCCTTCCCAAAATCCTGAAATGATGAGGATAAGCTTGTTAGTTCTATGACTAACAGGATTTTCACTTAACATCTAAATTTAACTTCTGTTATTTTTTAATAACTGCAGCCTTGCTGTTTTCTAAGTGATTCTCTTTTAGAATTGTTTTTTAACTTCTTCATATAAAAGGAAACAATGAATCAGTTTCTCAGTTACCTCTATCTGCCTACCTGAAACTACCCTTGGCCAACTGCCTTGCAAGTGTGGATAAAGAAACACCGAAGTCAGCATAGGATCACTCCATCAGCATAGAGTGATCATAGTCACCGAAGTCAGCACAGGACATCACTCGGGGTCTGAAGGCATGGCATACATGTGTTCTGGCTGGCCCTTCCTGCTCCTCGTCCTTCTGGGGAATGCTGGTGTTTTTCCTAAGAAAAGGGGGAAACTATATTCATGATTCTCCTTATAAATAGGTTTAAATGATTCTCCAATATAAATACGACTAAAGTCTTTCTGTCTTACTCTTCAAAACAAAGAGATCCAAAGTAGTGATGAACAAGTTCCAGTTAATATGAGCAAAACTCACCTTATGAAAACACTTGAATACTTAAATTAAAAGTGTCTATGCATGGTGGGGGTGAGGGGGAGGAAGCTGAGGTCAGTCTTTTGGAACTACTAAATTCTATACCACTGTCAAATTATAACAGTTTTAATAACTCATGTTAACAATGAAATATGCTTATCCAATTTGTAGCTGTTTCACTAAGAGTGCTAAAGTCAAGAGAATTTTGTGAAAACTGTGCTCCTACCTAAAGGCCACACAGCTGGAAAACAGACTTTTTAAAGAGCACCACAGGTGTTTACAAAAAATAAAAAAGAAAAGTAAGGAAAGCAATGGGTACAAGTTCGAGGCATACTATGCATTGATATAATTTTCTCGATATCTTGCTACATATCAAGCATTTATCAGTTGTCAGGAACAGAAAACATGTTTTTTAAAGCTCTCATATGTGAATGTATATAACAGACTTCCCTTATCTATTTACAATTTGGAATTACAGAAATGGCAGTGTTACCTTGTTTTCATTGAAACCAAAGAAGAGCCTTATTGATTTCATCTATGACAGGCTCCAAATGATGAAAAAAAAAATCAGATGTTCTAAATATAAGTGGCCAGCTTGTAAGAGAACCTGAGCATCTTCCTGGCACTGACTTATTTTGGTGACAAATAGCAAGACATTGTATAAAATTTTGGCTCTAGTACAAAAACTAAGTGAATGTTTTTGCATCTGAGGCATAAAAACATGTATACAAAGGGAGAGAAAATAATAGGAAAAGCAGAAGAGGAAAGCTGGAATGAATTCTGATGGGATTTCCTAGCTGCACTGGACATACTCAGCTGGATACTCAACTTGTGTAAATTGACAGCATAGCACTGGAGCCAGTGGAGCCACGGTACTTAACACTAACTAGTAATCGGGCTCTATATACTGATGTCAAGATGAAAACAAGCACAAGCTTTCCCACCAAAGAGATTAAAATATAAAAGTGACCCTAACGAATACAATGGTGTTTGGGGAATTCCAGTATATTTTGTGCAAATCAAAAGAAATTATGAAGGGACAGAGAGGGTAATAGCAGAGCAATAATGCCTCATGTAACCTCATGTAACCTCACTGCTAAGAGATTCATAATGAAAATCTTCTCTAGCTGTGTGTATAGTGCCCATGGCAATGTGTGCCTTTGCATTCCACAGAAGTAGGAAAAAACTTACTGACAGGGGACTGTGAGCCCAAGATACAGTACTGAAAGAGGTATTTAAACCTGTGAAGTAAGCTGGACACCCTTTGAGAAATTCACAAAAATTAATGGGATGGGCCAAGCATCAGTAACTAGAGATCAGCCAGATACTTAAGGATTAGAACAATTCAGCTTTCTCTCTTCATGGAAAATAAAAACTTTTTTTAAATAAAACTCTTTAGTGAATGTGAGTTAATACCTTTTCAAAAGTTTTTCAAAATCTATCCAGTCATATGACTCCTAAAGATGATGCCAACATACAACCTGGAAAGATTATGTTTTAGACATTCCTACAAAAATACTTGCTAGCCTACCTAATAGTACACTTTTTTACTGTTTTTCTTATGCTTATGATGTGAAAAGTATATTGCTGTCCTAACCTTCAGAAATTACTCTCGATTTCTGAGAAGTAATGACTCTTCACAGGCAAGCAGGTCACAGTAAGCACAGCGACTACTCTGATAATGTATCAGACAAAAAATCAAAGTAAAATGTCTTGATTTGATTATTCTTTAAGGCTAGTTAATAATATTAGACACACTTAAACTACCACTAAAGGGAGTTTTAAAGAAAGTTAGACTAAGAGAATGATTCAAATCAGTTGAAATCATTGAGAGTTTCCATTGATTGACTTTCCTGAGCTTTGAAACAGGGCTGAATTGGTCAGCAATGATATTCCAAAGCACATTACAATGTAAAATTCAATTAGGAATGTAGAAATATGCAATTATTTTACCCCTATCATGACCAAAGAAAAGCCACCTGTTCTGTAATCTTTGGTATAGCTTCACAAAGCTATACCTACTCAATACTACACTGCTTGTCAGGGGTTCTTTCTCCCTTTTTTTCGACACATTAATCGGAGGTATTTAAAGCAATCGTGGCATGGCCTGAACACAACTGGGGAATGTCCTCCATGACAAATGCCAGGTACTCCTGCCAGCAGAGCAATTCCCTGACCCTAGGAGCTGGCAGAACAGAATGTCTCAATTGGCTCAGAGGATGGCCAGCTTTCTGAGGAGGCATTTAGTAACTCCTCTAGCCACAAGCAGAAATCAACTTGAGCCATGCACTTAAAGTAATGGAAAGAAAAGACTAGATGGTGACAAAAAAAAATCTAAAATAAAGAATCTTATGACTGTTTGCTTCTGAATGGTGGAAATAGAACAGATCACCATTACAAGAAAAGCAGAGGTATACAAATACCATAAATTAAAAAAAATACTTAACACAAAGTCATATCCTAGAGCTGGTTTTTCCTACATTTTGTAGCACTGTATTCATCTCATATTTTGTCTAGTTTTGCTTTGTTAAGTTTTAAATAAATCTTAAATGGACACTCTGTTCTTCAGATAACTTGATGTTCTGGCATACCGTATGTTATTACTGTTAAACCTATAAGTGATCCTGAAAATCTGTAACTGAGTAGGATCCTTGTACTTAAGTATGAAATCTAAAGTAGAAATGTAAGTATTTAAAAGGCTGGGCCAAACATTCTATAACAGGAAGAGGATGTCTACGACCATTCTTGCAGCATCAGCATACACTTAAAAGAGCACCAATGCATTTTGAATGTCATATTGTCTAAAAACACATGATAATACAGAATTGGTTTTAAAATTCGAACTGAAGTATCTTCATATGGCATATACTGTTATTAGGCTTCAAATGTTCACATGTGAAATCCTGACATCCTTCGCTATTGACCGCTAGGGATCGGGTTTTCACATCTTCAAAGAATTCACCCATTTCTTTTAAAAGTATCCCTTTCTGGCAGAAATAAAAACCCAATCCAGCTTCTACTGAAAACTGGATGAGCTTCTGTGTTACCAACATTTTCTTCCATGGGAAAAAAACAACCCAAATGACATTTTATTGCTAGTTGGCAAAAATTAATAAAACAGTGATTGGGAAACCAACGTCCCATTTGTCAAAACAGGCCCTTAAGCACCTACACATCTTTGTGCTTTTCAATGAGATTAAAGTTTCTGTAGATAAAACATATCTGAAAATGAAATTTAAGATTTCAACCACTTTGATTGTTTTGAAAATATCACCCTGCAACTTCAAATAATTGTCCAATAGAGATCACTGTTTATGTTTTTTTGCTCTAAAGTAACATTTCTCTAAAGTTAGCAATTTTAATATCATTGACTAGGACTTACTGAAGATTTTCACTCAAACAAATCAGCAAACCCAAGTTGCAATTTCTTGGGCAACTTCAGCATCTGCTTTGTTTATACTAGCAAGTGAAATTGAAAGTAATATATTATCCAGCCTTAAGGGCTTGCTTCTCTTTCTCCTCTCAATTAATCTTGTCTCCAAGGAGTCCTGCATTAAAATAAAATAAAATATCAATACAATTCGTTTTTCATTTCTATGTGTTTAATTATAAGCAGCAATTAATCAATTTTTTTCAATTTCACTTCTTCTTGGGGGCATCTCACTGATAAAGTGAAAATCAACACCAGTGTATTAATCAAATAATCACAAAACTTTGAGGCAAAAAAGTCTTCACCCCATCAAGACTGTAATCTAAAGCTAGGCAAATCCCATCTTTAACCTGAGTTATTGGTAGAACTCATTTATTTTTCCTCAAAAACATTTTCAGAGCATATATTAAAGTTCAGTAGAAGAGGACTGATTTCCGTGTTCAATTACACTCTGCAACTTCATTAACACCAGTGGAATTGTTTGGATATAACTAATGGCAAAAAATTACTCACAGTTTACACCTTTTTTTTCTGAGTACTTTCTATTAGAGAAAAGAGAGCTCATGACTAATCCACATTGATATTCCCAGTACGATCCTAAAGCCTGGAAAATGCAAATTTCAATCATTTTGACATTGTTGTTACTATTGAATCCACTTAAATGGAAGAACACTAGATACTGCAGCTCTCTTCAACATTTTAGTATCAGTGGATCAAGTCAAATCACTCTGGATAGGCTCGGATTTTGATCTATGTGCAATATGAGTTAAAAGTCACCCAGATTTTCAATCAAACCCCTTGGTTTCTAAGAACTCTCAGTATGTCTGACAAGTTGGCCTTACTACTCCAATTATTTTTGTGAATATATTTAAACTCTTCCTCTGACAATATGAGTATTTGACTTCATTCACATTAGAACTGTCATTAGATTATTTTTTTTTTTAGGTACTGTTACAGATAAGAAATTCAAGTATTCCAGGAGTTAATTTTAATTTATAGCATAATCTTACAATATTAACCTCTTCTTTTGTTTAATCTATTTAATTATTTCCACTATTTTAAGCAGTTCAGATAAATTAACTGACTTAACTGCAGCAATCTCTTTATTTCTGCACAGGCAAAATGTTGTCCATCAACAGAAATCCTGAAGTTTCTTCTTCTAATCTGTAAATTAGTATTTTCCACTGAAAGCTCTAAAAAGAGCTTTAGTATATTTCTGCCACACAGCTAAGTTCTCAAAAAACATATATGGCTGATTTATATTCCTTTACCTAAATAAAGTACATCTGCCAAATTATTTAACATCGTACAGTAGTAAATTCATCACCAGAGCAGTAATAAACACTCTTCCCATAAGAAAAGTGTAAACACTGACAACTTCATTACAGCACATTTTGCCACACACCCCTTACCCATCCATGGAGTCACACCCTCTAAGAGAAGCTTTGTGCTTCCTGGAAAGGGAATTATTTGTGATGGACTTACTTCTACAACTACCTTTCTTTGCCATCATTAATAGCTGGATCTCTTACACAAGTACTGTCTTTATTTATATATGTGTATTTTGCATGTGTAACATATATACTTATTTATCCACCTTAACTTATTTAGTCTTAACCAGAAAACATGAATGTGTGAAAACATGTCTAAGTGGCAAGTTACTTGGGAAATTAAAAACTTCACAGTAAACAGAAAACAACTGATAAGATTTGTTTATATATATTATTGCCATATTTTTGAAAATGTAGGACTTGTCTGCTTCATAAATTTCATTACCTTTAGTTTGTAAAAATTCAGACAGTGAATTATTTTTAATAAATTCTCTTTGATCAAGAGCAATAGTTATCTCTTTATCATTACCTCTCTAGCTCAGTTCTCCACAAGGGGTATTACTTTATGAAAAGTTAACTCTATATTAATTTGATTAATTGTTTTGCTCTCTCTATAGACAAATAATGATCCATAGCTCAATAAGAACTCAAATAAATAAAATCAATTAACACCTTACTGCGTCAGCAAAGTAGGTGATCACACTGTAGTAAAAAATCTGATGTGGAAAAAGCTAGTGGCAATTACTTTTTTTACTGAATCACACCACAGAGGTAAAAAATCAAGTCTAAGCATTTACAATTTGGTGGAATTTTAAAGCTGCTGGCCCTATGGAAAAATGAGGTTTTCTCTTAAATATTCAAATTTCACCTCTTGGAACCCGTTACTTTATACTAACAAGGAGTATGCTAGAAAAAGCTTTTAAGTTCTCTCCAGGGACAATAAATTTCAAGTTTTACAAAATTTTAAACACTGTTAAAAATGTGTCTGTCAAATTTTGATCTTAAAACAATCTTGTTTAGAGAGGTATATCTCAGGTATTATTACAAGGCACACAATTAAATATCTTAGTAGCACTTTATTAAGCAATTTTTGTGGTGCTATTTTAATGATGAATCTGTTGTTTTCTTGAAGAAAGTTTTCCGCTTCCACATATTTTAAAGACTGTAAACCAGTTTCACCATTGTCTAAAACCATACCAAGTTTTTTTGTTGTAGAATAATTTTATGAACGAAAACTGGTTGTATGGTGCATGGCCCCTGCACAATTCACATCTGTTTACAAACAGGCAGCTGGGACTGCAACATCCACCTGTAAGAGAGTTCAGGCTTCTCCCTCCAATTTAAAAGTCATGGAAAGCATGAAAAGCCTGAAATCATAAAAAGCAAGAAAGCATACCAATTTCCTTTTTTTTTAAAGGTGCTTATTACAGATTCTGATTATAGTATATTTTACCAAAGTGAAAAGTATGATCCTTAAAGCACCAGCTGCTGGACACCAATGCGTGTTGGAGGTATACTCCAAGTAATGCCTGGTCAGCCACCCCCACCATGTTCTATCTGACTGCTTTGACAGAGAAAGAGGCAGCACTTTACAAATCTTGATTTCCATTTTTCTACAAATGAATACAAGGTAGCTCTTCATTAAGGGATCCTCTGCTCCAGAAATGAGGAAGACCAGTCCCTTAGTAAACATTGTCTCTTCTTCATTTCCTTATTTACCAAGGTCAGCTTTTCCTGAGAATTTCTTCCTTTCTTTTCAGTTCTCTGCCCTCCCACACATAGGCACAGGGCTTCAACTGTAAGGATGGAAACAAGAACCAGATATGCATACCTTTTAACATGTTTTATACTAAACAGTGAAATAATATGACTGCAGAGTAAAACAGCACCTAATTATATGAGTAGTGGTCTTTCATGTTCTGCAGCCAGTGTAATCCTTTATGGTTCACTTCAAGAACAAAATGCTCCCCTTATAAATAATGTTTGAGACTGTGTGCTGCCCCCTTTGAGCAGTAAGCATTTCTCCACTGGCTTGCTGCTCCCACAGAACAAGGATTTCTTTTCCTGTAATAATTTTGTTTTCAGGTCAATAATAACCATCAACATGACATGTAAAACTGGTTGAAAAATCAGGCTTTGAAGTGCTGAATGTTCACAGGAGCTCTTTTTTAATGTCCAGAGCAGTTGTGAAAAATTATTTATCCACTCCACTTTATTTTGGGCATTTCTATACTGCCAACTTGATACAAAACATTCCTGCACCATGAAGAGAACTTTTAATATTTAATTCTGGTTTTTTCCATTCTTGAAGCATCCCATATCTCTTAGAGACACATCAGACACAGCTAACCAAATGTCACTAGCTGCAACTTTTGTGAGTTTTTGTAAGTTATTTGCAGTTTTCTCATGCACCCATTTCTTATGGAAGACCAACTTTTCTTCCTACTGTTAACTATCCATTTCCAGTGGACTTCTTTTTCAAGATCCAGTGGACCTCTGAGAAAATCTCACTCACCTGCAATATAGAACTGATTTCCTTCGTTTCTTCCAGAATACTTAAGGATATACATTTAGTAACAATAAAGTAATCTCAAGTGGAAGGAGCCCTATTGATGCCTAAGTCACAGCTTATGAACAATTAAAAGAAAAAAAATATGTAGCCACTTAATTCAGCCTGAACCATTGATGACAAAGAATGTCTGTAGTGTGCCTCCATTTCTGATTAAAACTGTCCACAATGTTAGGTAGTAGATGAAAAAACAGAATTCCATTTTGGATTTACAGAAAGACTCATGATTAGTAACTTTCTGTGATTTTTCCCTCTAGAAAATAATTGATGTTCATTACCTATGGGCTGTGGTACCACCATAATTCTAGTATCTATTATGATCCCCAAAATTTTAAAAGACTCTGACTCAATCTTTTTGTCCTAGGTATTGACTCCCACTGTTTCACTGCAGGTGACTTTCTATCCCTTAAACTCCAATATACTCAATAACACAATATTTAGTATCACATATAAAAAACTTGATCACGGTTAAGATTGACTATCTGCTATGGTGCATCTTTTAATCAGCGTTTGTTCAGCCACTCAAAATCACTGCTGTTGCTGATCCATCCTTAACATATTTGTCACAAAGTTCTCATTGAAATTCACTATACTGCACTAACATGCATAAAATCAGAGCTTTCCTATTGGAAAGCTCTACAGTTTGAGAGTTGGTCTACTCTACGAGAAACCTCAGATCTCAGGCCTGTGCTGGACCTTATCAGTGTGCAGCCTTGCAGCAAAGAAGGCCAACAGCATAGTGATCTGTATTAACTAGAATGTATGCAGTAGGTGCCCCCTCTCTTTCCGATACCTGTGAGATTGCATCAGGAGTACTGAGTCCAGTTTTGGGCTCTCCAGAACACGAAATACAGAGACATATTGGAGCAAGCCCCTGCAGAAAGCCACCAAAGTACTGCACTATGTAATGCACTACGAGAGGCTGAGAGAACTGGGCTTGTTTCATAAGCATAGGAGGTGAGAGTTCTCATTTCTGTCTACAGCTATCTAGTGGAATGTCACACAGAGGATGGAGCCAGACCCTTTGCAGAGGTGTACAATTGTAGAGCAAGAGATGAAGACAAGCTGGAATACAGGTGACTCCAATTAAATATTATAAAAATCTCTTTTGTCATGAAGTGGTCAAACACTATAAGTTGGTCAAGAACACTGTGGAATCTTCACCCTTGGAGATAATAAAAACTCGGACAACTTGATCCAACTGACACTGCTCCAGCAGTGGGGGTTGAACTAGATGATCTCCAAAGGACCCTGACAACCTCAGCTATTCTTTGATTTGAAGCAAGTCATAGTCTAAGCCCCTCATGACAAATGTAATGAAACCAGGCCTTGTTCAAGACTGTTACACACATTCTAACCTGAAAATAAATCATAGTTTCCTACTCTCCCAAATTTGCTGTGGAAGAAATCAACCTTCCTTTCGCTCTCTTTCCTAAACATTCCTCTAAGCTTCTGAGCTGTATTTAACTTATGCAAAGGTATTAGTACAATGACTTTCTAGAATACAATATCCATTTTCCCTCTCAAGGTGACAGGAAATGCGGCCACCCAAGTTTCAGTTCTCGCTCCTGGAAGTCTCCAAATCTCTCCTCCTGATTCAAGACCCAATTATCAGATCGCCACTCTAAAATTAGGTATGGATACCAACCTTCTGATGAACAGTATTCCATAATTTCTCTTTCACCTCCCTTTCCTTACGTAAATCAACACAAGAGGAATTATTTCAAGATAGAGGAACTTAGGAAAATGAAATTGTATATATACCTGCAGCTAACTCAATAAATCTGTAGTCTTTCTAATAGTGCCAAGTCTACATTAATACAACTGCAAAATGTGACTTCAAATACTGAGTACATAATTAATTACATTTACATTCATGATAACCTATGTCTGCTAGTAGAAAAACTTAGATGTTTATGAAAAGTTATTTTTCTCAAAAAATTACATACAGAAATTATATAGGCACTGATATTACAAACCTTTGACAAAAGTTATCAATGCATATTTCGACTACATGCCATTTAATGCCTACATCACTACTAGTTGTGTTTACTGTTATCATACAAAGCATAGTCTGCATCCTGGTTTAAAAATACAATACACATTGAAGTTCACACATGTTCACTGCAATGTTCAAGTCATCACCACAATTAATTTTATGCCATTGGGGTTTCAACGAGCAAAAATAATATTGAAGCATTTAATTTTGCAGAATTCAATCTGTTTAGTATGCACTTTGCTTGATAGTAAAAAAAAAAATAAAACCATCAAATATGAGTGTAAAATTAACTATGTTAGAGAAAAACCTTTCCAAGAAATGAAGAATAAACAGCAATTAAAATTATGAACTCTTCAAAGCAGGCACACTTCTTTTTCTTTCTTTTTTTCAAGGCATCGTATGGTGCCTTGTCCGTACAGTACGAATACGGTCTTCCTTAATCATATCAATATGAGAAAAAAATACCCTATGGAGTAGTGTAATTAAGCTGTGACACACCTCATATCCATTCATGAAATGCACTGAAAGTAATAGTAGCCAAAGCTACTTAACTGAGGCCAACAGTTTCTAAGAGAGAGAATCACTAAAGAGACTTGCTACAGCTTCCAGAAACATCCTACACAACAACACAAGAACAGGAATACTGGGTCAGACCAGTGCTTCCTGTATCCCATCTCTAACCATCCCCAAAAGTAGCTGCAAGGAGCAACATAACAACAATGACAGTGTATATGATATGCACAAACAGTCTGCAATCATTTTCAGTGCAGGAATTTCCTCAGATAGATGTCCATTTAGTAACATTCAGTGGATTTCTCTGTCATTAATTTGTCCTATCTCCTCTGAAATTCATAAAAGCTTTTCACACCTCAACACACTTAAAAGACATCACTGAGTCTCACAGGAACTCAGCATCCCAGATCAACCAAACATACAGACAACATACTCAGATTAGCAGCAGTAAATGTAGTACTACACATCTACTATATAAACAAGTGCCAAAGAACAAAAATCCTGTCCCGAGCCCCCAAAATCTTAGAGAGCAAGTATCAGATAAGAGATAGGAAACATTTAAAAGCAGTAAGATAACTGCAGCTAGCATCACAAGATGCAATATCTTTTTATAAGTAGCTTGATGGTGTCATGCTTGTAGGCATTTCAGGTAAGGAACATCTTGGGAAAAGAGAGAAACCCAAAAGGTGACGTAACAAAGGAAACCAAGTCCAACCATAAGGTATCAAACAAATATGTGTTTGCAAATATGGTAAATGGGCAACAGGGCTGGTATTATAACTTGAAGGAAAACCTTGACAAAGAGAAACAGTGTGATACAGATCAGCGAAGAAGGACTTGAAACTTAGAGCAAGTTACTAATATTTCATACACCAGAGAAGGGAGGCCAGAAGGGACATAAAAAGACATGGTCAGTGTGACAGTCTGTCACTCTGAAAATAACTTCTAGAAGAGGATTCTGGACAGATAGAATTGGAGTAAGAATGATTCTTAATGGCAGTGAGGATGAGCATTTACCAGAAGAGTAGGAAGGAAAACAAATACAGCAGGGACGTTAGACAGAAAAAGCCTGCAAGATTTAGATGCAGTCTAAATGCAAAGAACTTCAGAACAGAACAATACTGTTACACCAGGTCAGTAAAAAAAAAGTATAGCAGAGAAAGAGAATCCCTTTCCATGATATCCCATGTCAGCATCCAGAGTCAGCTGTGTAAAAGCTTCCTGAAGTTGAGTTGCATCATCACCATCACACATAATATCTCCTCAGAGACATGATGGAGCAATGCCTGATGCATTTTTGAGCCTGTTCATATTTTTTACCTCTAAAACACCCTTTGACAAGGAATTCCATTATTTAATAGCATGTTACCTGTGGGGAGGGAGGAAAAATAAAAAAAGCTGTAAAAACAACAAAACAAAACAAAAAAGAAACAGAAACAAAAACAAAAAAAAAAAACAAAACCACTTCTGTAAAATGTTTTAAAACTGCTTCCTGAGACAATTACAGAGGGTGTTTCTTCTTCCTCATATTATTAGAGTTAATAGTTGTTTCCCAATTGCCTTCTTGAAGCCTTGCTCAGTAATCTCTTTTCCAAGACAAAGTATTTTACTTTATTTAACTTTTTCTCTAACAAAACTCCTTCCACATATCTCATCAGCCTTCATGTCCTTACCTCAAACTACAGTTACTTTTTGAAATTATAACAAAAGTACACACAATACATAGATTGCACACACTGTGGATTTATGGATTGCCATCAGTGTATCAATGTTCATGTTTTCTCTTTGTTTTTCTTTTTCTTTCCTACTAATACCAATTTCTTACTAATACCAAATAATCTATTTGCTTTTTTAATTGCTATGCTATGAGGGAGAGGTCAGTATCAGTGAGACTGCCAAATTACAGACCTGTCCTAACTGGAAATATGGCAGTGTTAACTTGAAAAGTAGATGGAGGGCTTCGAAAGAACTCTAGGAGATCTGTTTTGACTAAGGGAGTCTAAGTTAAGCAATAAAGGAAGAGATGACAGAGAAGCAAGACTACATTTTCATTGAGATAGAAATACCATTAGCTTATGAATCATCTGCAAAGAGATGACACTTAAACTGTGTTTCCACATAAGATTATGCAAAGATGAAGAGTAGAATAAGGGGAAAAAAGGGGGGCGGTTGAGAGACAACATGTTGCAGAGCTCCCACACAAAGCTGGGTAATGAATGAGACTCTCCAAAAGATGGACTAAAGAAGTGATCACACTACCTGAAGGCAGTAGAAAGATAATATTTGCCAAGAAGTTAAAGTCAGAGGGCAAAAAGAACAGAGACATGGCCAACTGTTTTCACAGCTGACTGTCAGATTGGGTGGATCAAAACTTCAGATTTAAAGTGCAATTCACAATGATTCTAATGATTTAGAAGACTGTATCTTGCTTGGAGAGATAGTCTCAGAAGGAATCCAATGGAATCACCGCACTTAGTTGTATGTGCCTCTGCTCTGCCCTTTAACGTGCCCAGAGCACTCCTGCCCATCCCTGCAATGCACTCAGCACTTGTGCCTGCCTCTCTGCCTCAGTGGCATAGGGCTATAGAATGATGCTAAGAAGCTGCTTGAATCATGTGATTGCAATACCCAGGATTTTTCATATAGCAACCAAATTTACCTTATACAGCCTTCTGAGTAGAAGACTTGAACTAGTATGAATTTCAACTGAAACCGAGTATTACACAACTTCATGACCCTGACCCTACCAGGAACTGGGCAACAAGTGAAAGGGTGGCCCCACTGCCATGGATCTGCATCACCTTTTGTTATCTAATCCCCGATCATTTAACCAGGTTAGCCATCTTCTGCTAAGCTTTCTCTCACCATAGAAGGAAAATTCTGAAGACTTTATTTAATAGTTTCCCACCCTGAACTCTCTTCAAAGAATTGGTCCATGGAGTGGGACAATCTAGACCAAAATTACTGCTTCAAAAAATGTTTGGTTCCTCCCATTCCTCTCTAATTTGCATTCACATTTCCAAAGAAAACTGTTCTGTAGATGGACTAAGTGATTTCACAACAGCCAAAATTATTAAGAAACTCTATAAATTGATTTGTTTTCCAGCAACTACACGTGCACATACACATATATATGCTTCCTTCTATATCTCAATGGCTTCTGAAAATACAAATGGAAATAACATCGTAATCATCCAAACACTCTTTCTTTATCATTGGACACAGCAAAGAGAGAGGGGGAAAAAAGAAAAAAAAAACAACAACAAAACACACCACCGTTTGTAACTGATATACTTTAGTTACTAATACTTTTTGTCCCTTAGAAAATAAATAAATTAATTATAATTAGATCCCATTTGGAAAAATTTGTGTATAGCATTCATATCAGTGATGTGTTAAAAAAAGAGCCAAAATCAACACATACATTTTCTTAAATAAAAGGCTTGCATAAAACAAAGTCAGACACTCAGTTCCTCTTTCATTCCATATGATACACAGCTGTGTCAATCCCATCAGGAAACAGGCAACAGGAAATTCTTAACATTCTGAAGTGAAATCTAAAGATGTGTCTGATCACCCTTCCTCCTAAAAGTGCTTTTTGATTGTCTAAAAGATGTTTATACTAGTTCTAAAATTATGAATTACTTTACTTAGGTTTGAAGCAGATATAGGTCTCATTAAGTAACTAACAAGAAGGCAAAAATACTTTTTCCTTTGTTGAGTTGCCTTCACTTTTTCATTTCCTCCATCCCACAATATAAATTAATAAGGAAACCTCGACACCTATGGACAAAATCAAAGCCAAGTACATAGCTATTGGAAAATGTTTCTTCATAAAGTGCTGCTCCTGTGTTATTAGTGTTTCTAACTATAGCTTTTGCATATATAATTCCATTATACTTTTATAAATCACCATTTGGAAAAATGCTTTTGAACCATTAATATATTTTCCTGGTTAAAATTCTTTGAGATGTTCTTAACAAGAGTCTCAGATAATGAATTTGGGCAAACTCTGGAACAGTCTTTACAGTATTATCATTCTCATTAATTTTCAGAACTACCCACTGTGTTGAGATGATTGTCATGGGCCTAAGACTTCAATTTGGCTAAATATTTTTGCATATATTTCAACATATAAGTAACTAACAGATGTTTAAAATGTTACATTCACATTCTAGAAATGGTTAAATGTTTACTGTAATATCATAATTTGTCTTGCACCCATTTTTATTTTTCTGCTTCTCTCTTTAAACACTCTTTTAGAGTTCTGCTTGGCTGTAGATAAAATGCTTTAAAACAACTTCACATGAAAACAAAACATATTCGACTTAGTGAATACAGCTGTGTTTTTAAAGAAAGAAAAAAAAAATCACTGAAAGGTACCACAAATTAAAACCAGAGAAAATAAAGGAAAACATTTAATGCTATAAATGTTACTTTTACCTAAGTTCCAGACTTAATGTAAAACCTTTTCAATTGTTTGTATAATAAAACGTTTTAAATTCATATATTATATTTGCTTTAGAAACCTTATACATTCTACTGCCACACCATTCCTAGAAGGCTATGTTAGACGAAAACAAAAATACTTTTAAAATGTTAATACACAGCATAAACAGCATCTTACTTTAGTCCAGATTATTCTTTTCTTTGCTGGTTTTGGTTTTTTGTTTTTTTTTTTAATCTTTGAAGACTGCTTCTATTTCCATTGTTTCATCCTTAACCATTCACATATCAGAGCAATAAGTATTTCATTACTGGTTTATCTGTCCAGAGGCTTGAGAAGCAGTAACAATTAACCCTCCCTTCACAGTGATTGATACAGGCTTTGCTTTCAATTTGTTCCACTACACAGATCATGAAATTCTGAATGCGATCATCCTTATTGACCTACACTTTCAAACACACGGCTACAATGAGATGAAAGTAATTATTAAAAGGAACACAGGACTACTCAATGCTGAAACAAAGTCTTGAAAAATCTTTTAGATGACCTTCTCACAAAACTAGCATCATTTGATGTGAAATAAAAGGACGGATTTTCTTCATAATCTGAAATATTAAATTTAAATCTGATCAAAGTACAATATCATTATATCATATAAGCCCAGCTCTAATGGCATATCAGTTCATATCTGACCCAATAAACAGTAACTTCAACTAGAGTAATCATGGTAGGATCAGGCCCTATATATTTTAAAAGTTCCTCTGGCAGCTTTATTTTACACCAGCTCTGTTTGAAATGTTGTGTTAAGAATGACAAGACAGTAATTACTATTCTATTGTGGTCTGTTTCAAAAAAGAAACTATGTTTATTTTTAAGATTCTGGACTTCTTGAGGCACCTAATGTAAATAAGTACACAGGAAATTCAGACTGCTAAGGAAAAATGAGAAACTCAAGTCAGATTTCCATCGTCAGCTGCGATGAACTAAGACCTATAAACACCACTGCTGGAGACTCACTGCAGTGGAAAAAAAATGTTTTTCATAAACCCTTGAAAAATAACCCCACAATATATTAATTTCTTATAATTGATACATTTTTGAAAAATGAAATAGGATTGGTACGTGAACAGTAATGATAGAACTATTTAAAATATGGGTTGCAGTCATAGAAAATCAGGATAGAAAACTGTGCAGAAGGATGTTCTTAGAGGCCTGAGGCTCTAATCACAAAACAGAATGATGGAGATGAACCAATACTGCATGGATTAGCAATGAATTATTTTGAACTATAATCATGTGCCAGCACAAAGGGGAGGTAAAAACTAGCCATTACTCACAAGCTGATCTGCAGATAAGATGGAAAAAAAGTAAAAAGGGGAAAAATTTATATACTAAACTGAGTCAGTAGAATAATGAAAATCTAAAATATTGTTACACTTCAAGTAATATTCTATTTAAGGTCTTTTGTGTACTGTATAATTTTGAGTATTTACACAATAAAATCTGTAAGAAGCTAGGGCTAAAGTAGGGTTAAATCAGGTAACTCTTCTGTAAATTAGTACAGCAAAATAATATGCACAGAAAAACATCTTAATAGATGAAATAGTTTTAAAATAACACACATGGACACTAACTTCTCCCACTGTAAAACTGCAGAAAATACATATATATATATATATTTATATATACATGCATGGGTAGAGACAGGTACAGGTATATGCAAATGTGTATATGCACATGCACACTTGTGTATACATACACATACTCAATGAGGGATTTAATTTCCATTAGTCCATCTGAACACAAAGCACCACCATCTTAAGATTCAATCTTAGTTTTCCCATTTGAGAAAAGAAAATGTTAGAACTAATTTTATGAGAAAAGAAAAATCAAAACTGCTATCCACAAAGATTCCTGAGATTCTTATGAACAGACTGTTTAAATGAAGAGCACTTTAATCAGTAGAGGAATCCTCACGTTTCTAATGTCTTGCTGTGCATTCTGCAGGTTATAGTAGCAGCTGGTAGAGGTCATATATCTTTTGTGAGCATCCCAAAAAGGCTCACTGCCAGACTGTTAAATTATGAATAAGCAATGAACAAAAGAATGCAGATACGGTGGTGACAAGATAATCCAAGCAAATTTATCTATGACAAATTTCACAGGATTAACAAATTACATTTACACAGAACAATAAAAATGTGCAAAAAAAAAAAAAAGGGATGAGCCTACTTTTCCATCACAGCATTAGAGGGAAAAAAAAATCTCCATTCCAGTACATGTATTTACATTTAACTTTATCTAAAGTAAGACATTTATAGCTTGCTGAAGATGAGCAACTAGCATTACTTCCTTTCAAGCAAATACATATACTTTGTCTAACATAAAATGTATAGCTGCACTTTGCAGTATGCGTGCATACAAGTCAGTGAAAAATCCTTTAAAGTTTTCCTCATAATTAGTAAGAAGCAGAATAAATATTGAAGAATTATAATTTTGCTTTTCAGGTGGAATACTTTGTCATTCTTTGCCATTTAAAACACACTTTTCCCCTTAATCACTTTGGGTTTTGTTCTTATTTGAATTGAACAAATATCGTAATATATGATAATTGCCACAAGAAACAAGTAAGTCATGAACAGGACTTAAATACCTCCTTTTGCACTAGTACCATAACAAACAATTTTTAAAAACATCCTTCCTAAAGGAATTCTAAATCCATAATCTAAGTGCTGTCTCTTCCTAAAGATGCACATTCAGTCTGTCAAATTATTTTGGGGGAAAGAAAAGGGATTTTGTAATGTTCACTACATCCTGCAGTCTCCTATTCTGGTTTTTGGAAGTGATACAACAACAAAATTTGAAATACTACCCTCAAAAAGCATGGAATAATGGTTTTGAAATCACAGTTCTGTAAGAGAAGCATTTTTCTTCCTGTTAAGAAAGGAATAAAAGGAAAGAAAGCATCTCTTAGTTTGGAAATTTTAGTGTAGGTAAAGTGATTGATAAAAAGAACAGTATATATGTTTGAAAGATCTGGAATCTGATGTATCTTTTCTATCATGTTTCTCATATGAAGCCTATTTTCTGTCACCTCCATTTATTTCTTGTTGTTTGTTAACACGAAACAGTTGTTTAGTAAAAATAGATCTTGAATTAAAATGGGCCTTCTGAAATATATATCATTTACGTATCAAATATATGTTCTTTTTACAGAGCACTGCCTACAAACAGGAAACCTCACTATTAAAGTGAACATCCAATTAATTAAGATACTTTAGTAAACTACTTGGATCCTGCAGACACTACTACTTGAGTACCATTTATCTAGCTCATTCAGCCGATGACAAAAATTACTGTACTTTTGATTTTTCACAAGAAATGCAAGTTTTGCTGTAAAACTGAAGAGCAGTTCAGAAAGAATGAATGAATTAGCCCAAAGCATTTGTTTCTCTTTTTATGTTCATCTTCTATTTGTTACTTACCAAGAGAAAGCAGTTTTGTTTTTTAAACTGCAGTTCTTTTTGAGAACCTCCTGTACATACTGTTAGTAATTTATGCAAAGGTGAAGCAAACATGCCAATCCTACATCTAACTATAGTCAGACAAATAAAATCAGCTCCCTTTTTTTTCAGCTGTAAAGGTTGAAGGATAAGTACCACTGGCACCTCTTCTCTTTTTTTCATACTTTTTTCCTTTTTTAATCCTGCTGCCAGCACTGTACAGATTCAGTCACTCAGTTCTTTCTATTGACCTCAACCTTGATTGGTGAAGACTGCCCACTTACATTTTTTTCCCACAAAGTAACAAATTCTGCCTTGCATAATCTCTAAGAAAAAACAGCTTTCTAACAAGCATTCTTCTAAAATTTGGTATCTTATATTTTTGCTAAATCAATTACAGCTTTGGCACCCAACTCATATAAGCCTAGGCTCTGAGTAAACTGATTGTAAATGTGAATTTCCACATGATGCTCTAACATGATAGGTAAGTAAGAGGGAAAAAATCTCCACCCTGCCCCCCATCATAATATATAAATATATCTGTTCTGTGCCTAAATCTGAGCAAAACTGTAACGTTTTAGGATTTCATCCAAAATGACTCTTAAAAGACTATTCATTACACAATGAAATTCAGTTTAAAACAATGTAATGTGTAATGAAGCCTGTTCTAAATTCCTGTTGGAGACAAAATTCCCAGGCAAGTATTTTAAAGGGGGCTTATAGGATTTAGGTGCCCATATTTCACTGAAATGCAGTATGTGTTGAATGCCTAAATCCAATAGGCTCTTCAGAAAATCCAAGCCCCTGGGACATTATTGTAGATTACATACATACATATTATTCAGACTATATCCCCTATGTTCACTATATACATATGTAAACCTAACATGCCTGCAGGTAATGGAACAGTACTTTTCCACTTAAATTATTTAACGTAAGTGTTGAACTTCTATTATATATCAAGCTAACAGCTAATTTTAAATTGCAATCAAGCCATTCTCTAAAAGCACTTTATTTCAGTGGAGGTTTTGCCTGTAAAAGAAATGTAAATCCCTCTAATGAAGGCAGTGTAATCTTTGAATACACAGTCAAAATAGGGGCTGGAATTTTATTCCTAGTGCTAACATTGACATCTTTTGCCACTTCTGCTAGTTCTCAAGAATCTTTTGTGTGTAACTATCTCATCAGTAAAATGTGTAGAACAGTGTTTTCAGACCTTTCAAAGCATGCTAAGCTATATAAAGAAACATATCTACAGAAATACTCAGTATTAATATTAAAGTCTTCAGACACTGGATGACACTAGCAAGAAGTTCTCCAGAACAGACCAACGACAAGACAAAACTGAAGAGTGAAAGTCCAAAACACAACATATAAGAAAGGCTAGGAAAATATCCTGCAACAAATCTTAAAACTCTGCTTTCAATAATCCGTTTCGAATTCTTGCTTACGTATCACTTGTTCTCTAACGTGCCTGGCTCTCGCCTGCATGCAGAGTCCTGGGTGAGGGCCGGTATAACTCTCAGTATCTAGCTGCAGCAGGCTGAGATCAGGATCTCCTTGAAAACTACTCCATTTTCACTTGAGAATCTCAAGACTTTCGCATTTTATAATAACACACAGATGCAAAGTTCACTCCTCCCGCTATGTACATTTATCATTGTGATCTCTTTGAGAACAAATTCACATCTATTAAATTATGTGTTAAAAATACTTTTACCCTTGCTTGTGATTCTCTGTAGTACACTTTAATTGTCTACATAATTTCATTTGGGACTTATCTAAAGATTAAGGTACGACTTGAACTCAATATTGCCCCAAAGACAGGGTCCAGTTCTGGCAAGCTACAAACAGAAATACTATCCTACCCTTACCGTACCTTCTTTGTCCTGTGTAATATGCTTCTGTAGCATACAAAATTAATGAATATTTGTACTACTCAAAGTCCTGTTCAAATGAATGGCACAACGGTCCTATTCATTTGACTAGGACTTTGTGTATTGCAAAACCACTGCTCGAGCTAGTCACAGAACAATGCTCTAGTCATATAAGACATGGTAGCAATCATTATATTCTTACTATGGCACATTTTCTTATGCAGCAAAATACAATATTATTACAAATTATCCTTATTATGCAAAGTCCTATTAAACAAAGTCACACACCTCATTTGCACTAATGGGACTTTGTATGTTAAAGATAACATACAGTAGCCTTATAAATATTACATAGAAAGAAATTGCCTCTTCTGAAAAAACTGCAGTTCTTTTGAAATTAATTTTCAAAACATTTCCTCTCATGGCCATAAATCTTTGGCAGCTTCTTTAAAAAAAACAAACAAATCCAAACATTAAGCATAAGCAAACAAATGAACCAAAGAAACAAATGACTAGGGTGAAAATTCAGTCTTGGCTATGTACTTTAAAAAATCTTACGTTTAAAATATATAGACAAATTTCCTGAGTGACATACTGCACAACAACCTTGCTTGATTCATTTTGAAACAACATGACTACGCTGAAATCTCATCTCAGAAGATGAGGTGCTTTTACACCTGCAAGAGCTACCAGTGACAATAATATAAAATTAATCTGATGCACTGACTCAATGTAAGTTTATTCCCATGAGATGAGATGATAACAGTAAATTCTAAAAAAACCAGTTACTTAGTTGCTGTCAAATGAAATTCTGCCTAGTTGGTAAAATGGCTTCATTCTACTGACCTCAGTGGGAGAAGAATCATTCCCAAAATGTTAATAAAATGGTAACAGTTAGTTTTCATGATCAGTATCAGTTATTATCCCAGAATACATTTTCCAATAAGGAGGGTATTGTTATAAAGATTATTTTATGAAATGAACATTTTTTTAAACACTTTACATTTTAGGAAGGATGCTGCTGAAACTAATGTCTAGAATGTCAATTTGCAACAACTGCTTTACATCACTGTTGCAGTAAAATTCCCACCTAGGTTGGTAACTTCTGTACCAAGTTTCAAACAAATGTGATTTGAAATTGCCAGTATATTAGACTCTGAAATTCAAGTGAGATGCTAATAAAAAGAAATGGATGCTGACAATATATCCTGATATTCTCTTAAAAATACCTATGGCTCTGGATGATGTATTAATCTGTTAACAAAATTCTCTAATTATTTATAACTTATTTATAATACAGCACTGGAATATAATGTCATTAAATTGGTAGAAACAAGCTAGCTGGGTATAACTTGTAAGAAAAAAACAGTAGTGCTGTAAAGAGTGTAGAAATGGTGCTGCAGACAAAACCTTGTTATTCAGAATCCCATTAGTTTCTGAAAATATGTAATATAACTTTTGTTGATCAATACTCTCATGTAAGCTCTAAATAATGTATGATTCCAGTGGAGAAAAATGCAGCAAATCAAATATGGTGGGAGAATGTTTCAAATTATGAAGAGTAGTATGACTGCTAATCCATAAATCAGAAATCAGACAGATTGTTGTAATGTGGGAGGGCTCTATTTAATAAAGGTCATTATAACTCCTGGCTCTAGAGCTATAAGATCTAATATCCTCTCTGGTAGCTCTATGATATGCCCATGCATTACTGTTCTTGTTGACAGTCTGTTGCCTTGGAAATATTTCATTATTTCAGTTTTTCCATTTGTAGACCCTTGGCCTTGTGATATGAAGGCCACCCTATTTCATATTTTCGATTATCATTTAAGCAATCTTCTGGAGCTATTTATATAAAAGCAAGTGTTAGACAATGCATATCATCATTTATCACTGCTATGTTTAAGCTCATGCTCTAGAAAAAAATGCCAAAATAAAGGTTTTTTCTCTTTCACTTTAAACCCATAGCACTCTAACATTAAGATATGCTTTACAAATAAGTGCTGGCATATCATATGCATGACACTTCTATCTATTTAATTTTCTTGAGTGTATATCCACACAATTTCTTTTAAGCTCAGAGTTTAAAAGAAAATCAAACAAGTGTGTGTAAGTTTTCATATATTCTTTTAAAAACCTAAACTGGTGAAATGAGTTTCAAAACAATTTGTGTGCCTGGTTACATCAGAGACTACTACTTTTTACATGTGCTTTGTAATCACTAACTTCTTTCTTGAAAAAATGTAACACAATCTACCTAAATACTGTGGTAGTGAAATAGAATGTACACAAAGTTCATTTATTGGATTCTTAACTTTGAGAACTAGTTTACTGAAGTAATAGCTAAGAAGAGACTGCAAAACCGCTTCAGTAACTGACATGCTCCTGTATTTTGAATAGCTTGGCTTACACAGCTGAAAGGATGTGTACAAAGACAGCTAAAATAGTTACATGCAAGACTTCAGAAGCACATTACATAACTTTTGAAAAATGTGCATGGGTACCTGTTTATTGAAGCATAGATCCATCTTCTCCAAAACTTTTTTAAGGAAAAACAGATTGCCATTATTTCTGCTACAAAAAATGTCATCAACTTCTACATACGATACTTATCACTAAACTGTCCAGAGCACTTTAAAAAGTGATAAGAAAGTGAACCCTAAGGGCAAAAAACAACTTCTTGGACAGTAGGCCAAGTTTATGGTTATTAGTGTTCTAGGAATTTAGACTACTTTTTTCCCCGGAAATGATTACACCTCCCACTCCCTACAGGGAAAAACTACTCCGATCCAACCTTTAAAATGACAGCATCAGAGCTGAACAAGAAGATGCTATTAAAGGGCATTAAATTAAATACAGTATATCCTCCTACAACTTCAATCAGAATTTCAGACCAAGTGTTATTTAGTTCAGCTCTCAAGTGGAGCAGAATAACAAATCGCGCACTTTGATTTACCTTCTCCGAATGCCAAATGGAGACAGGTGATAAAGAAAGCACTCATGCACAGGCTATGAAGTTTCCCCTAGAAATTAATTCTATCTTCAAGATTCCTATCTCAGAGAAATTCCCAAAATGGCACACAAATATGCTTCTGCTAGAGAGATTACTGAAGCTATCCTGGCAAATACACTTAGCACTAATATAGTACCATTCTCAGAAAGAAGACAGCAGAATTGTGTGTCAGAAAGGGGGGGCAGAGGGACAGGACTTATTCATATGAATTGTTTTTCCAACAAAGAACTCTGCAGGAGAAAAACATGCTGCTTTAAGTGTTATTAACACAGTAGAAACACCTTTGCAGCCACTGGAATGAAGATTCTAAAAAAATAAATTTATAGCTGAAGATGACAATCTGTAATTAAGTCATTGAATTCTGAGGATGAACTGTTTTCTCATTACATGTATCTCTGAATTTTGCTACATATCAATGTAGCCTTGTCAAAGTGCAACAGTTAATACTAATGCATCTAACACAACCACACTAACACTTCCATTGTAATTATGAAAGGTATGGGTTTTTTACACTGGGCAGACTGCTTTCTTAGGAGAAATGACACAGCTATTTAGACCAAATCTGCGTGATTTGGAAGTTGTACTAGAAATGCTGACATCCTAAAAAATGTAAGTACAAAATTAAGGCCAAAGTATTTTTCTTTAAATATTTTTCAGACTTACTTGTGCTGTTAAATATAAAGCATCTAACACATGATCCACATACTTTTAAAGGCTGTCTAAATGTTAATTTCCATTTTTACAACTAGCCAGGAACCTTCCTCACCCCTCACCCTCAAGTTCACTTGCAACGCTGAAGGGGGCGGGAGGAAAAGAGCCCACCCCAAAACCTCTGGCTGCTCTCCTTCTGGTCATACATCTCGTCGCATTGTAGCAATGGAGCTTTGAACACTTTTGTAAGAATCACAAAGTAACATCACATGAACTTGTACTCTTGTCTCCTACCAGTCACTTCTAGAAAGATTCACTTTACTAGAACAAATCCGCTACGGGCAATTCGTGTCACCAGCAGAGCAGATTAATCGCAAGCACTCTCCACCAACAAAAGTACATGGGGCAGGCGGCGGGCCGGGAACCAAAAGAGGGGTAGCGCAATCCCTCCGCCTCCCTCCCCG